>LBNU01013343.1:84923-98309 GCA_014162995.1 Artemisia annua
CTTGTCTATCCATCAAATGGAGTATATCCTTCAAGAAAGTAAACTCCATAGAAGATCCATCCATTCTATAGATTGTGTTGATCTGGCCATCAGTCACCTTCCAATCTTTCAACATACTATAAGAATCTTCTGGAAAAGTTGTAGAAGAACCCTTCTTGATAAAGGTAGCATTGTCAGCCTGTAGATCCACATGTTTAGATGATCTCTCCTTCTTAGCAGTCTGTTTCTTGGATATCCTTAGAGATCTTCTAATTGCAACATGCCTCTTATGGGACATCCTCTTCTTTCTCCTACCAGGTACATAAATTCCCATAGAGATAGAAGGATCCACCTTGTCAGATGCACCAGAGGGATCTGCAGCAGGAACAGAGGATGTAGCATCAAAAGGAATAGAGATATGCAGACCTTTATGATACAGCTTATCCATTTCTTCCCTAGCCTTTTTAGCTTTAGCAGCTGCTTGTTCAGCTTGCTTAGCCAGGACTGCACGATAGTTGGAAAGAAATGATCTTCCTTGATCAGCAGATACAGAAGAAGGAATCTCAATTGTACTTTGCTTTTCCTTTGAATCCATATCAAGATCAGCAGCTATTGGTGAAGCTTCAGAAGAAACAGCTATGATAGAAGCTTCAGAAGAAACATGAAGAACTGATGGTTGACTAGCAGATGCTTCCTCAGTAGAAATGGAAGACACACCCTTTGCTTCAGCAGATGGTAGACTTACAGTAGATTGTACACCATCAGCAGTTTGCACACCATCAGCAGTTGAATCAACAATCTTGGATCTTTTGGCAGTAGGAGCATCTAGAGCATCAGCAATCCGTTTCACTTGAGAAGCTGGTTTAATTTGCTTCATAATCAAATTATACAGCCTTATCAGCTCAGAATCATGCAGATTCCATACTTGCTTCTTTTTCAAACCAGAAGTGTATAGAGCAACACTTTGGTTGCAAACCAAATTCCTCATATAAGTTCTCCTCTCTGCTTCAGTAAGTGGTTTATCTCTTTTAGCCTTAGCCTTCTGAATTGCAATGGCTTTTCTCTTTTCAGCTGCATCCTTCTTCTTCTGATCTCCAAGTGCAACCATTTGAGCAGCAAAATTGTCCCTATCAAAATTAGCCCCCAGTATACTCTGAGCATGAGTAGGATTTGATGCAGCTTGCATAGTATATGTATCCCACTGCTCATCAGTAAAATGAATGGATTGTGCATCCAATTCTCTTTGTCTTGCAGGAGACAGATTTGAAGTAAACTGAGCTGAAAGCTTTTCTTGTAAGGCTTTGCTCTTCATCTGATCTTCATACTCTTTAAGCATTCTTATCTGCTCAAACCTTTCCTTATCAGACATAGACTCTGGATCAATTACTTCTTCAACAAAAACTTCCTTCCCTTTAGCAGAAACATGTACATCAGGAGCAATAGTAGATGGCTCCTCATCATGAGACAAATCTACATAAAGGGCAGCAGGTGCATCAGAAGAAACTTGTGAAGTAGTATCTTCAATTTGAGTAGAAGCACCAGCAATTTCAGATTCCAGCACAAAAGTTTGCCCAACAACAAATACTACTGAGGGTTCTTCTGAAGGTGTAGCAAAAGACGGAGCTTGTGTTTGATCAACTGTAACAGGCACCATATCTGCATCAGCAGGAACTTGCTCATCTACAACTTTAGAAGTCTCAGCAGATACTTGAGCCAAATATTGTCTCCTCCTTTTTCTGCTGAACTGAATTGTCTCCTTTTGTGGAGTAGGTTTAGGAGATGAAGAAGCAGCAGCTTGTTGAGCCACATCAGCTAATACTTCAAGAGAGTCCATTTGCCTTCCCTCTTGTTCTTCATCAGAAGAAACCACCAAGTTACTTTTCCTTTTCTTCCCAAGTTGTGCTTCTAGTCCCTGAATCTTATTCTTTAAAGCCACAATTTCAGCATCAAGTGAAGATTTAGTGTCTGCAAGCTCTGTTTGAAGATCATCAACCTTTTTGACATACCTATTAAGCAAATCATATACATTTGTGAGAGTAATAGGCTCCTCAGCTCCACCAGCAGATTGCTCAGTGGTAATGGGAGCATCATTGGGCCTTTCAGGAGAAACAGGCTCAAATGTAGGAATGCTATCATTAAAAGGCTCTCTTTCAGGACTAGGTGTGGGCAGTCTAGTTACCTCAGGTTTAAAAGGTAAAGGTACTGGTGTACCAAGAGACTAAAGAGTCTCTTCTACCTCAAGAACTGGCTCATCAGGAGCAATAGAGATAGGTGGTGTGTGAGGCCTGGGTGAACTAGAGAATGGTGGAGGCTGGTCAGTAGAAGCATTGGATGCTTCAGCAGCAATGGAAGGACCCTCATCAGTGGCAACTGATGGATTACCATCAGCAGCAACACTAGGAGATGATGGATTTCCATCATCAGCAGGATGTGGAGAGGGAGGAGCATCAGCATTATCACCCTCACCAGCATCATTTTTGCCTTGTGGTAACATAGCTGGCAATAAAGGGTGAAATGCCCCTTCATAATTAGTTCTCATAGAAGCAAAAACTTTCTTTGTAAGTGCTCCTATGAGACAAAAGGTTTGCTCTTGGGTTGTTATGTTTAAAATCATCTGTAAGAACCTAGGGTACATTAGAAACTTATGCTTTTTTCTTTGAATATTTTCAATCATATTATCAAAGATAAACTTAGAAAAATTATAAGTTAAACCCTTTGAGAGACATACAATACCACAACCCAATTGGGTAGAGAACTGATCCCATCCACCTGACTTGTTGCTGATACACTGAAGCAATGTGTGCACCAAAAATCTCCACATAGGACAGAACTGATTCTTGTGCCACATGTCTGTTGCAGTGCTTTGGTAGCCAACATCTCTTAAACCAGCAAGGATTTCTTCAGTGTTGGTATGGTAGATACCTCCTTCATCATTCAACCGTAGCTGTGTTCTAATCAGTGATTCAGTCACCACATACTCTGTTCCTTTAATTGTTGCTACAATCTCTGTGTCAGACCTCTTAGCAGCCGTTGCCCAAAATTGTTTCACCAACGATTCATATATCACAGTTGGAGAATGTGTTAGAGCATAATGAATCTTGGAACTCTGAAAAAATTCTACCATTGGATCATATTGCTCATGGCCTTTTGTCTTAGTCAGAAAAGCAACCTTGTTATGATCTTTCTTAACTTGAAGAGATGCCATGTGAAGATTTTGTGATGAGAGGTTACGACTTAATCAATTTTGGAATGAGTTTAAACTGTTTGATGATGGAGTGAGTTATTTTGGGCAAAGTGATTTGAATTAGGTTATAAAAGGAAGTTACCCAATCGTGGCCAAGTATATCGGAACAGTTTGTTGACCATATCTGACGTGTAAAATAACTTTCAAAAACAACCCTTCAGCAGAATCAATGGTCAATCTGCTGATTGATAGTCAATCAGCAGAATCAATGCAAGTGTAAAAATATCGTAAGTAAATATCTTGAGTTTTACTGTGCTACCGAACTCGCATTAATGACCATCAATCCTTGACTTTGTCTATAAAATAACCCCAAATCACTTGATACAGTTATCACTTTTCCCCAATTATCAACAAACCTTAATTTCTCAATAACTTCCCAATTACCATCTCAAATATTTTTCCAAACATGAATCCTATAGAAATATCATCCGATTCATCATCATCTTCAGAGAGCAATGGGTGGGGTAATTATTTTCCACCCGGATGCCCTGAGAAACCTTGGCAAACCAAGGAAGAGGCTCGCAAAAAGAGGCATGAACTCAATGTTCCTTTACCTTTAACCTTTGATGAGGAATCTTCTGAAAATGAAGACCCATCATTCCTTCCTCCTCATGATCCCAAAAGAAATCATTTACCACCCTCTTCTTCGTCTATCCAATTAGCTTCTTCTTGCTCTCGAACAAGGATCAGAAGTGCCAATCCATCTTTACAACCATTGTCATTGCCTTGGTCAAGGAGATCTAACCCTCCACTTCCTAAATCAAGAGAAGTGGTGATTGGTCTTCCTGCTCCATGATCTGGTGCTTCATACCATGGACCCAAGGGAAAGGGCAAGAAGGCAGAGATGATGGAAAAAGGGAAAGGGAAAATGGAGTAGAAGATTGTGTGATATTGCCAGAGACCAAATTTAGATAGTATGATGTTGTCAGGGACCAAACATAGGTTCTTGAGCATCATCAACGTTTTCATCAATCCATCCTTCCATTTCACCTTCAGCTTCTTCATCGTACTGGACATGCATATCCACCAGGCTTTTGCAATATGAATGATAGACTTTTAGGATTTGTGTAGTTGAAAATGTATAGGAATGATCTTTATTTACTTTTGAAGTTGTTTGTACTCTGTAACTTGTTTCTTGAATGAATGAAAAACTTGAATTAATATTTTCCAACACTTCTTATCTTTCACTTCAGTAGATGTAATGAGTATCACTTGTATTCCACTTCAGTAGAAACAGAAATAATCAGTTGTATATACTTCAGTAGAAACAATGAACATCACTTTTGTCTTTCTTCAGTAGAAACAATAACTTCTTCAGAAGAAACAATAACTTCAAGTTACAAGGCCTTGTTCCAAACAATCCAAACCAGCAACTACACAGACCTGTATGCTGTGAAACAAACACATAGTAGCAAACCAAACAAACAAACTAATATGCTAAGAAACACATTAGATGGTTAGTGTTAGAAATCTAAAGTTATACAAGATTTACAACAACATTCAATCCTCCCCTGAGGCATATGCCTCCCTTGAGGCTTATGCCTCCCCTCAAACATTGCATTTAAGGGTTAACCATCACAATCTGGACAACTAAGTGTTGAAACCTAGGTCCATAAAAAGATTTAGTCAATAAATCTGCCACATTATCATCTGTGTGAATTTTAACCACTTTTATCAAATGTTTTTCATATGCATCTCTTATAAAGTGGTGTCTTATCTCAATATGCTTTGTTCTATTGTGAAAAACAGGATTTTTAACAATGCATATGGTACTTTGATTATCAATAAAGATGGTGGTATTCATGAAATTGAACCCATAATCCAGCAACTGATTTTGTATCCAAAGTACCTGCCCACAACAATGGGCAGCAGCAACATACTCTGCTTCAGTAGATGAGGTAGCAATAATAGTTTGTTTCTTGCATTGCCAAGAAATCAATCTTCTCCCAAGAAATTGGCAACCTCCAGTTGTGGACCTTCTATCCAAATTTGCACCAGCATAGTCACTATCACTATAAGCTTCCAACTTGAAAGGGGACTCTTTTGGGTACCAAAGACCTAGATGAGGCTGGCCTTTAAGGTACTTGAAGATCTTTTTGACTGCATTCAAGTGAGAAGTAAGTGGAGTAACTTGATGCCTTGAACAAGCACTCACAACAAATGTAATGTCAGGCCTAGAAGCTGTCAAATACATCAATGAACCAATCATAGTTCTGTATAGGTGAACATTCACAGCTGGATCTGGTTCAATGTTGTTCTTTGGTTTAGGAGCTTCATAAGGTGTAGTGGCAGTTCTGACACTTTCCATACCAAACTTTTTCAAAATGTCTCTCACATATTTATCTTGATTGATAAATATGCCATCTGGTTTCTGCTGAACCTGTAGACCCAAAAAGAAAGTAAGCTCCCCCATGGCACTCATCTGAAATTCACCCTTCATTAAGTCTTCAAATTCCCTGCACCAAGCTTCTTTGGTGGATCCAAAGATAATGTCATCCACATAAACTTGCACAAGTATAATATCCCTTGAATCCTTCTTTAGGAAGAGTGTTTTGTCAATGGCACCTCTCCTGTATCCATGCTCCAGCAGAAACTTTGAGAGCCTAGCATACCATGCCCTTGGTGCCTGATGTAAGCCATAAAGAGCTTTGACCACCTTATAAACATAATCAGGGTGATCTGGATCTTCAAAACCTTTGGGTTGAGTGACATAAACTTCTTCTTCAATCTCACCATACAAGAATGCACCTTTGACATCCATCTGATACACAGTAAAGCCCTTGTAAGATGCATAGGCCAAGAAAATCCTAATGGCCTCAACTCTAGCAACAGGTGCAAAAACTTCATCATAATCTATTCCCTCTTCTTGCCTGAACCCCTGAGCCACCAATCTTGCCTTGTTTTTGACTACTATACCCCTTGCATCTCTTTTATTCTTCAAAATCCATTTTGTCCTAATTGCATACTTCCCATCTGGTAAAGGAACCAATATCCAAACCTGCTGATTCTTGAATTGTTGCATTTCCTCTTGCATTGCCTCAAGCCAACAAGAATCTGCAAGGGCTTGTGGAACACTGGTTGGTTCCATTTGGGAGAGAAAACAAGCAACCAGACAGTGTTGAAAGTCTGTATGATTGTCTCTCTGCTGCTGGGAAACATAAGACAGAAAAGCAACTTCTCCATACTTTGTCTTTTTCACTGTGCTTCTAGTTCGAACAGGATCTTTAGGATCACCTAGTATATTCTCCATTGGATGATTAGTGTGAATCCTTTTTGTAGCATTGGGGTTGACATCAATGGTTTTGTCAAGATTGGTCACATTTGGTTCAAAATCACTATCATAGGAAGAGGAAGTGAAGATGCCAGCTTTGGGTTGGTGATTACCAAGATCTGTAGGACTTGGAAATCGTGTATATGGTTCACCAAAGTCTGTTGACACACGAGCAGAAATAGGAGTAGAAACAGGTTGGGCATCAGCAGGAATGAAGTTATCAGAAGAAACAGGAGAACTGTCAGTAGAACTGTCAGCAGAATCCTGATTTCCACTGATGGCTTGTGCTGATTGTCTCAGAAGTGCTTCAGCATCTTTAGTAATCTGTGCACCAAGTTTCTCAGCTTCTTGAGTAGCAGCATGTTCTTGTGTCATGAGCTTAGCAAGATCCTCTGCATAGTGTGACTCATCTTCATCCTTCTCAGAAGTATCTTTTGCACTGTTTCCTGCAAAATGGTTAGGAGGAATGGAAGGTACAACAATAGTTAGTTCATCAAACTCAGACTCATCCTCTGAGTCATCATCCAGTACACCTGCATTGTTAGAAGGAGCATCTTTTGTACCTGCAGATTGATTAGCAACAAATCTAGTATACCCCAAAGAATCAGTTAAGTAGTCCAGGTCAAAATACCAAGCATGACCATGACCTTGTACATTAGGTTTTTCTTCTAGGTATCTTAGATTAAGAGTCTCCTCTATCCTTTTAGCATTCAGGTTATATACCCTATAAGCCTTAATATGAGCTGAATAACCCACAATGTATCCCTCATCAGCCTTGCCATCAAATTTCCCAAGTGGGTCACTGGTGTTCAAAATGGTCACATGACAGCCAAAAGGTCTTAGGTAATGAATAGAAGGAACTTTCCCTGTGAGAAGTTCATAAGGTGTCTTTGAATGAGGTCTAGTGATAGAGACCCTGTTCAGAACATAACAAGCAGTGCTTACTGCTTCAGTCCAGAACATTGTGGGTAGCTTAGAGTCTGCAAGCATGGATCTTGCTGCCTCTATTAAGGTCCTATTCTTTCTTTCAGTAACCCCATTTTGTTGTGGGGTCCTGGGATTGCTATAGTCCCTTTTTATCCCTTTAGAGTTACAAAGGTCTATCAATACCACATTTTTGAACTCTGTTCCATTATCACACCTTATACCTTTAACCTTTTTATTGAGCTGGTTTTCAACTAGGGTAATAAAATCTTTTAAAATTAGAGATGTTTCATCTTTAGTTTTCAAAAAGAATACCCAGCAAAACCTGCTATAATCATCAGTGATCACCAAACAGAAGTTCTTATGATCAATACTTCTTACTTGAGTTGGACCAAATAGGTCCATATGCAGCAACTGAAGTGGTTCTGTGATATTGCTCACTGCTGTAATGGCTTTGTAAGAGGTTCTGTGTTGCTTTCCTTTGTTGCAGGCAACACAATTGTGCTCATTGGTGAAAACTTTGGAAGGAAGCCCTTGAACAAGACCAAGTTTAGAAAGCTTGTTGATGGTCTTGAAATTCACATGAGCCATCCTTCTGTGCCATTTGGTAGATTCATCCATGGAAGCTTTAGCCACCAAACATGTTAGATCACTGTCAGGTTGTACCTCATTCATGTTGAATGTGTACAAATTATTGCTTCTTGGGACTCTCAGCAGAATTGGTGTATCTTCTGGAAGTTTGAAGTCTTTGTTGAGTACAAGACATTCATTCTCTAAGAAGAAAACTTTGTTCTTTTTATCACAAATTTGTGATACTGAGAACAAATTAATGTGCTGCAGTTCCTTCACATAAAGTACATTTTCAAAATCCAGCATGGGTGTTCTGATAGTTCCTCTCCCTGTGATTCTACCATTTCCTCCACCAAAGGTCACATTACCTCCACCTTCTATGGGTACAAAATTAATCATCTTTTCTCTGTTCCCTGACATGCTCCTTGAACAGCCACTATCTACTATGCCAACTTCTTTACTTAGTAAGGGATGATCCTACAACAACAACAACAAAAAAATATACAAAATATAAGTACACTTTGGAGACTCAAGTCATTACTGACTTGAGCCTGCCTTGTGGATCATAAGAAGTAGGCCATGTAGATGTATAAGATCCACCATTGTTCTTGGATCTTCTTTGATAAGTAGATCCCCTGTTAGTCCAAGAACAACCTGCTGAGGGCTTAACAGCAGTATCCCATGGTCCCCCCAACCCATATACATAGGTTGATAATAACTAGGCCAATAACCATTCTGATAATAAGGAGAAATAGGTCTAGGGAATGGTCTTGCAACATGTCTTTTCCTATATGATGGAAAAGTTCTGTCAGCAGGAACTGATGCATCAGCAGATGCTGATTTATCAGCAGTATTGTATCTGCTGTTAGATTGAGTTGCTTGTGGAACATAAGCTGGTATGTCATTAACGTTTCCACATTGGTCTAGGTTTCTTAGCACAGTCACTCATTCTTTGCTCATGAAAATTACAATCCTTAATTAAATGAGATTTGCTTCCACATACAAAACATTTCTTCTTTCTATAAGATTTATTAACATTGAAAGGAGTTCTATTGAAAGCATTCAAACCACAAACATTAACAGAATTGTTTTTGACAGAATTAACATCATTGTTTTGCAAAGAATTAAATAACAAGTCTTCAGAAGAAACTGTCTTTGAATTGGATTCATCAGCAGCAACTCCTAAAGGCTTGTTTGGAGACTTGGGTGAAGGCTTGGGTGAGGTCTTGGGTGAGGCCTTGGGAAGGTCTGACTGATCACTTGAATCACAACTTTCATAGGCAGTAGACCCTTTGTCAGAAGACTTGTCACTGCAAGAGACAAAGTCAGCAATATTAGTAACAGGGTCAGATAAGTCACTTGACTTTTTGCCATATAAATGGTGTGATCCATTAAAGTCAACTGTGATGGATAGGTCAATGGGCATATGTTCACCTCTAATGGGACCAGGGACAGCATGTAAGGTGCCTTCTTTAACATAGTTTGCTAATCCTGCTGGTGTAGATTTTCTACTGTCATTCCTAGCTTCTAATCCTACATATTTCTGAAAACCTAATCCTATACTAGAATTTACAGCCTGACAACCATACAAACTACTAGCTAAATTATCACCTGATATTAACCACTTCTTATGTGTAGCTATTTTAGTATCTAGCTTCTCTTGAAGCTCTTGTTTATCAGATTCTAACTTAGCTTTCACCTTTTTAGTATAGATTAACTCATCTTGAGCACATTTTAAGTCCTGTTTTAACCCTTTTATTTCCTCCTCATAAGCAACTTGATTCTTCTAAAACCAAATTTTTTGTTTTTCTACGATCTTTAAACCATGTTTATATGATTCAAGGTCTTTATAACACTCATTATATTTGGGTTTTAACTCATCATACATTTCTTTAAGTTCATTATATTTCACACTACAACCAAACACACAGTTATGTACCTGAGTGATGCCCATAAGAGCAAATTGATCATGAATATCCTCTGAAGTACAGCTTGCCAGCAGTCCACTCTGATCACTATCACCNTATTTTCAAATTATGACCAGAAGCTTGTTTTTTAATGTCCATTAGGGTTTTCTCATCCTATAACTATTCCAATATCACCATCACTTCTCTCATGAGCCTTCCAGTCAACATGATCATCCAAAGTGATCAAGGCTGTGGGATATCCAGTTTTGGTAGTATCAACTTCCCCTTGTTTCTGCTGATAGGTAGAATACCTAACCTCATCAGTAGATTTCCTGTCCCTGCATTCTCTGGAGAAGTGACCCATTTGACCACAAGTGTAGCACTTGATCTTCCTTCTGTCAAACCTAGCTGAATCCCTGCCATTGAAACCAAACTTCCTCCCGGCCTTTTTCTCAAATCTCTTGATGCTCAATGAGAGCATAGCCACCTGCCACTTCAAGTTCATCTCTTCTATATCCAATGGATCCACCTGTTCAAAGTCCTCATAGGAGAGTTGCTGCGGAGATTCACAATCAACAACAAAAGAGTGAAGTACATCTTCCAACACACTACCAGAAGAAGGTGATTTGGTTGGGGTGTATGAAAATGATGCAGATGAAATTGGACTTGAACTAGGAGGCATTATATTGGAGGTGGAACCAACAAAAGCTGAGTAAGTGGGAGTAGATGAACGAATAGGACTTCTGACATCTGGTTCAAAAGTTTTGAGCTTGTTGTACAAATCATCAAAACTCATCATGTCCAATCCACCCTTAGCTTTGAGTGCAATGCTTACTTGAAGCCATGATGGAGGCAAGGATCTTAAGAATTTAGCATTGCAATCTTCATTGTCTGGCCTTGCCTTCAGCTGATTCAATTGGCTCAGAATCTTATGAAATTTATCATAACCCTTGTAGATACCCTCTTCCTCAGTGATCTGAAACTCTTGAAACTGCTGCTTCAGCATCGATTTCCTCATCCTTCTTGACTCATCATTCCCACCAAATCTAGCTTTGATTGCCATCCAGAGATCCTTTGCATCAATCATGAAGTGAAAGTCACCCAAGTGATCTGGTGGTATAGCTTGAAGAAGAATAGTTCTCACTTTATTTTCCCTCTGAAGAGCAAGAACCTCTTCAGCAGATGTAGGATCAAGATAGTATATTCTACCATCTGCGTCAGTGCCAGTCCTTTTTGGGCTGTTACCTTTAAGGACCACCTTCCAAAGATTATGATCAATGTTGGTAATCCAGTTCTGCATCTACATCGCCCAGAGTTCATACTCTTCTTTCTTAAGGTAGGGGAATTTTGAATTGCTGTTAGTGAGAGTGAGGTGATGAAGGGATGCTGTGTTTTGATTGTGTGTTGTATCTGACTCAGTGTCAGATCCAGGCATGATGTAAGATTGTGTTGTTGAGGAGTGTGTAAAAAGTTGATGTTCTTAGTATCAAAGAGACTCTCCAGAGGCTCTGATACCACTTGTTGAAACAAATACCCTTGATAGATCTTGTAGCTCTCGTTGATCGTTAGCAGTGTCTATGTAATCACAAACACTCTAATAGAGAATCTCCAAAGCTTGTATTCTAATGCAGAAAACAACTACAAACAGAAACAATGAATACTAAGAACGTTTAACCCTCTATGGATCTTTTATATAATAAGAACTTGTTTTTCAAAAACTCTTGTACATGAAACATAAACTTATGTTCCTTTTATAGACAAGGAACCCTAACCTAAAACCGTTTCACAAGAAACGTATATTCTATAAACTCTAAACAATATGCATTATCTTTTCCTAATATTACTCATGCATATCCTAACTATATTACAAAATACGCGGTTTAACTATATCCGCAGAAACTAAATATGCTGAAACTTAGTCTTCAGCAGTAACACTTCTTCAGCAGAATCTATCTCTTCAGCAGATTCCATCAGCAGAATTCTCACTTAGCAGAATTCCCAACATAACATATTTGTTCCATGCATCATATATATTGCTTGTGTTCTAAATATTTTTGCAAGCATTCCACATCTCGATTTCTCGTATGACCTTAAAAGAGGGGGAGTATACGTCAAGGGGGAGTTCTACATTCGTCGGGATAACCTTTTTGATGCTAACAAAAAGGGGGAGAAATGATATAAACTGACTAAATACTTGTATATATCTTAATTTTTAATTTAATGAGTTTAGATTTTGTAATCATCAAAAAGGGGGAGATAGTGGATATAAATAATGCATAAAAATGTTATTAATATTTTTCGATATCCCTACGTTTTGATGATCACAAAATGTAAGAACATTAAACGTAAAATTAATACGTAAACAAGTATTTAGTTACAAATATCATCCCATCCAACAATATCACTTAAGGTATGAATAAACAAATGTCTAATATATTTTATGATCAAAGGGAGTTTATATAAACACTAAAAAGTTTATAAAATGTTATAAACATCTTATATATTTTTAAAAAACAATTTTGGTAATTAAAGGAAAATGTTTAATTCATAAAAAATATATGAATTCAAACTTTTAACCAAAATCAGTTAGTTTTTCACTAAATAAACTTTCACCAGAAAAAGACAAAGTTCCTGGCCGTTACGGGAGAGCGGCCCCCAAAATTTTAAGGGGGCCGACCACCATTTAAGGGGGCCGGCACGCTCCTGTGGTTAGAAAATTTGCCTATAAGTACAGGCTCATTTATGCAATTTTTCCTCACCTTTTGAACGAAAATTTTCAGTCCCAATCCTTTCCAAACATCCTTCTAAATCCTTTGATCATAAGATTATAAGTCTTTGTTTCAAGTGATTCAATTCCTCATCATTCAAAGTGCAAGAGAAGAATACTCCATCAACATCTAGTTAAGAAGTATTGTAGATTTGTAAATATAGTTTGGTAGTTGTGTAAATTATTTGTAAATGTGTAGAGTGATAAGTAGATTTAGGTGTAGAGAAGTGAAGTAGTGAAGAAGAAGTAGTGTTGAGAAGAAGTAGTGTTGTGAAGAAGAAGTAGTGAAGTAGTTGTTGTGTGCACTAGTTGTGTAGAAGTTGTGAAGAGTTGTGAGATTGGTTCTAGCTACAATTAGAACCCGACATTTTGCTTAGTGTTGTTAAACGGTGTAGGAAAAGGTGTGTAAGGTTTCTCCGCCATAAGGGAGCTTGTTGACATAGTGAAGAAAACTCTCGAGTTAGGTGCTCGGGGAGTGGAGTAGGGCGAAGAGGAGCTTCGTAGCCGAACCACTATAAATCCTTTGTCTTGTGGTGCAATCTTTCCATCTCTATCTCTTTACTTGCTTGTTTATATTGTCTTCATTTACTTTCATAGATATTAGTGTTTATAAGTGTGCAAGTATCGATATCACATAAAAATAGAAACGAAGTTTTGAAAACTAAGTTTTTATAAAATTCAAAAGACGTAAAACTATTCAACCCCCCCTTCTAGTTTTCCACAA
>LBNU01013345.1:8122-28826 GCA_014162995.1 Artemisia annua
AGAGAAATGTGGTCCACATCAAGGATATTGGATACATACAAAGACTTTGGAATACATCAAAAATAGACATAAGTTGGCGAGTACATTTCACGTGCACCTCATGCGTCCGATCTAGGATCGTAACATGCACCTCACGCGCGACCAACTTTAGTCTTAACACTAGAACTCTTGATCCATAAATCTTCAACATACATCCTTATTCTTTCTTTTTCTTTTTCTTTTCTCATTTTTTTTTTATTATTTTTTTTTCTTTTCTTTTTCTTGCCTTAGTAACTTCTCAACTCCGAACCTTCACGGTTTCAATCCAAGACCTACCGCCAACTACTAGGGTTGGAATCTAGGATCCAAGGTCCGATCTCAATCCGAAGTCTTAAAGCACCTTAGCTCATACATAACAACGGGCTTTTGGGTAGCTCCGAAACCACATGCGTACTACGCTTATTCAACGATATACAATACAACTCAACTGACGTGTATCCATGATGTGTACCCAATTTCCCAAGCAAAGATTCTCTTAAGAAGATAAAGAACTACTCATCGGCTAAACCTAACATCTTTAATTAGCACACAAGATATGGGGTGAAACAAGCTGATGGGAACGAAAGGCCACAAGTACCTTCTATTAGCTTTAAAGAGAACCACTACTCCACGTATGGTAACTAACTTCTAAATAAACACTATCATATCTCATTCTCCGCATTTTGAAAACCTCAAATAATGAGACCCGCGGATACTTAGCCGATAATTTAAAGCCATGCATATATAAAGTAGAGTACGGGAGCCGACAAAAGAGTAGCTCCTTGTGTACAAAACTAGCAAAAGCTTTTATGATCATCTTTGGTTAAGGGAACATGCTAGGGCTCAACACGCCCGGATCAAGTCAAAATTTTTATTCCCACTCTTACCTAGTAGGAAAGTCAAACGCGGTGTCAAAACTTTTATTCTATTTTTGTATTATTTTATATTTTTCTCATTTTTTTGTGCTTTTTTAAACCAAACTAGCTAAAGAAAAATGAAACTCGCTAAGTGTACAAAAGATCCAAACTCGCTAGCTTAATAAAAATCATGAAACTCGCTAAGTATATTAAACCAAACTCGCTAGACCCTATTGCTACTCGCTATCTTAACCAAAAAAAACCTCAAACTCGCTATATTAGAAAAGTTTATACTCGCTAGGTTTTAATAATCCAAACTCGCTAAGATAAAAAAGCACCAAACTCGCTGGGATACAAAACCAAACTCGCTAAGATTTCTTTAGAACCATACTTGCTAGGTAAAAAAAACATAAACTCGCTACTATGGAACCATACTCGCTAGCCAAGATGAAACTCGCTAGCCAAAACAGCATACTCGCTGGATTTAGGACCATACTCGCTAGACCCTAAACTCATACTCTCTAAACCCTAATATCCTACTCGCTATTTTTGTGTTTTAAAGGGAAGTGAAATATTTTACGTAAGAACTTTATGGAAACTAAATGAAAACTTATTTAGACTCATTAATAAGCAAAACCAATACTCAAAATAAGCTATAGAAGCTCAACGAATTCAAAATAAGCTAAACATATTTCTAGGGCTTGTAACTTTCTAAACCAAATTTTACGTGTAAAAGAGATTGAAATTCAATGAAAACTTTTGGAAAACTAAATATTAAGCTAGATAAAGATTTAAAATAAGCCTCTACAAGCTAACTAGACCCAAATAAGCTCAAGTCATAATCAAAAAGGCACGAAAATCTCTTTCCATGCAAAGGTGGTACAAGACTTGTATATGCTTATATTGGATCAAGATAGAAGTAAATAAGCTTGAATAAGATGAAGAGATATAAAAGAAAGATTGAAATAAGCTAGGAAATAAGCAAAGTAAAATGATTAAGACATAAAATAAAAGCTTGCATTAATAAACATTACACTACAACTTGAAATAAAACTAAGAACTAACCAAAAACTAAACTTGTGCAAATGAAGACTAGGGGTGATATTTAAGGGAGCAAGGGAGCTTCCCTTTTTACAACTTGTGCACTTAGCCCCTTAATCTTCTAAATTACGTGAATACAAAGCACAAACTAGAGATACGACGCTATTTAACTTTCTAAAACTACAACTTGAGTCCTTGTAACTTTGAGGTGATGTGTTGACGAGCTTTCCAAAGATCTTCAATAGTATAAAAGAGATCACTTGCTCGGATTTAGAAAGTTTAACTTCATAATCATCTTTGAGCTTTGATTAAGGTCTCTTTTATTTTCTTGAGCCCTTGAGAAATAATTTGTCTTCATGGGCTTTTCACAAGTAGATTTCATCTTTTACTTCACTTTCAAACTCTTTTCCTCATCTCGTGCTCGTTTTAGGCTTTTAGGTTGCTTTTCATGTTGTTTTTGCAATATCCTTACCTGCACAGTCATAAACACAAAAACACGATATCTTTGGCTTTTAACGTTAGTTTTATGTCTATAATAGTCTAATAATGGTGAATAAAAGGTATGTGAATAAGCACATACCAAAATCCCCCAGACTAAGGTATTGCGTGTCCCCACGCAATGTAATCACATCACGCCTTAAGGATAAATAATTTCAAAACCTCTCCTTACTATCTTTGAAAAGTAGCAAAACGTTCAAGAGAAATTCGAAATCATTTATTCCCTAAAACGCCCCGGTTTTCCATTTTCGACTATGTACATCGTATATATTATACTACTTTAGCTTATTTGATCACTTGCTCGGATTTAGAAAGTTTAACTTCATAATCATCTTGGAGCTTTGATTAAGGTCTCTTTTATTTTCTTGAGCCTTTGAGAAATAATTTGTCTTCACGGGCTTTTCACAAGTAGATTTCATCTTTTACTTCACTTTCAAACTCTTTTCCTCATCTCGTGCTCGTTTTAGGCTTTTAGGTTGCTTTTCATGTTGTTTTTGCAATATCCTTACCTGCACAGTCATAAACACAAAAACACGATATCTTTGGCTTTTAACGTTAGTTTTATGTCTATAATAGTCTAATAATGGTGAATAAAAGGTATGTGAATAAGCAAATACCAATGTTACGTGAAATATATAAGCTCCCTAAGTTTATAAAAGCCTTGGCTAGAGGCGATAGTTAGAAAACATGAGTTGGCGTTTTCCCGTAAATGGGTGCTTTAAAAAGTTGGGTCTCTCTAATCATAAAACTTGTTTCGAGTGTTCTCAATTAAGCACATAGCATATTCATACCTGTATTGAAAGATCCAAATTTGTCGGGTACGGGGAAAGCCGACTTTCAAATTTCGCTCGAAGCCATAAAGTGGCCTGGCGCGTCACCCGCGCGTTGACGCGGGGGCAGCGCGCCAGGAGCAGATATGGGCTNAAGCCTTGGCTAGAGGCGATAGTTAGAAAACATGAGTTGGCGTTTTCCCGTAAATGGGTGCTTTAAAAAGTTGGGTCTCTCTAATCATAAAACTTGTTTCGAGTGTTCTCAATTAAGCACATAGCATATTCATACCTGTATTGAAAGATCCAAATTTGTCGGGTACGGGGAAAGCCGACTTTCAAATTTCGCTCGAAGCCATAAAGTGGCCTGGCGCGTCACCCGCGCGTTGACGCGGGGGCAGCGCGCCAGGAGCAGATATGGGCTCCGGGGAATTTTGGCTACTGTTTGATATTTTATGTGTTTCGTATGTTTATTTGTCATCATTAAAACATTAGGAGATCTTGATAATGTTGCCTCAACAAACTTTTTACTCCCGCAATTTATAAAGTTTAGGTGTGTGTGCTTATTTTCAAAAGTTTGACCATAAAAATCAAAACTCATTACAGTTGTTATTTACTTAAGTCCAATCCTAACCCATCGGGAACCTCAGAAATTTAAGAATCAAAAGGGCCTTTTCCATGTAGCGGCTTTCTTCTCGGCACATCCCAAACCAGTTGGTTTTAGGTGACCAGGCTTTTGACACCTCATAAAGAATAGTACTGGAATCAGCGGGAATTTGATTCAAAGATTTTTGATATTCCACGACAAGTTAAAATTAATAGTAAACAGATAACAACAACGATCATTTAGAGATTAAAGACGCAAAGATGAGATCACTCCATGTGGCGACTTTCTTCTCAGCTTGTGCTTTTAGCCGAAGCTTAGGAGGCTAGGTTTTTACACTCTTGAGAATAGTATCGGAGCTTCCGGGGTCTTTCAAAATCAACAATCTCTAAATCACCGCTAATCTTTACACAAAATCAACGAATACTAGTTCAACCTTCGATTTAGATTTAAGAAAAAGCAAGTTTCATTTATTTATACATTTTAATTCTATTTAACACATCTTTTTATATATATATATACAATTTTCTATTTTTTTTCATTTTTTTCTTTTCTTTTCATTTTTATTTTCATCATTCATTTTTTTTCCATTCACTTATATCATAATAAACTCAAAATTTCACTTTTGCATCATTTAGCGATTTTACTCACTTCATTTTGCAATTTTATTATGTTTTCCGGAAAGTATGCTTGTTCCAAATTTAAATAAAAATTTGAACTAATACTCTATATTAACTTTGCATAAAAAGTTGTTTACATAACAAAACAATTTCGATGGTAAAAGTTTGAAAACAGCACTCATTTAAGTCAGATTAGGAGCTACTGGGAGAAATAGCCATAGATTACTGATATAAGCTCTAAAGAGAACCAACTACTCTACGCTTAGCATTTTCATTTACACAAATCGTAAAAACTTAGCCTAATAGTTAAGGAAGCAGCCAGATCAACACTCTGGCAGAGTCAGGATTCCCTTTGTTCTAGGCTAATCAAGACTAAAAACTTATCTATTTTTTTGTGTTTTCATCATTTTTTTTTATTTTTTGTGTGCAAAGCACTTTTTTATGTAAAGTATTTTAAAATTTTGTCAAAAACGGGGGGGTACTAGGGCACTAACAGGTACAATGTGATCAAATTCGCCAGAATTCCCCCCATACTTAGAATTGAATATTGTCCTCAATATTCAAAGTCCCGGCTATTATGCCGACTCTTTGAACGTAAAAAGCTAACATTACTAGCTAAGTGTACGATGGAAATATTTTTTCACAAAAAGGATTATAAGTTATCCCTGAAATAGTCGTTAGCAAAAGGATAGTATATTGAGCGGCTGGATTGAAAACAGGCGCGTCAATCATCACAATCCAAGGGAAACCTGAAAACATGAGCAAACATACAACATGGCAAACAACAGCAGAGGATACTCCCCCACACTTAGTGTTAGAAAATAGAAATAAGTCAAAGCCATGGGTGAAAACCCATGTTGTGCTAATGTTTTTGTTTACCGAGTCACTAGCTTGAGTCGACCCGTATTCATTGGTTCTTGCGGAAGCAAGTGGAAGAGACAATCTCCATCGGACTTTCATTCAAGATGTTTGGACAAACATTGAAGTACGTGAAAGTTCCACACCGATGAGATAAACAGCCGGCTCAAGATAGTAAAAACTATAAGCGGTGATGTCGGGGTCAAAGATCGTATCCTCACTCCCGAATGAGTGAAGGAGAGGAGAAGTCACGGGATACGTGAAGAAAAGAAAGAAAGTCATGATAACAATCATGACTAACTCTTTTCAAGAACAAGTACAGTTGCACTAATTTAGATTTTATCAGTTAAGCTCTTTGGTTTAGAAAACATCCCGGGTGGGAGCGTGGGAATTTTGTCATCAATATGCAAATTCTCATGAATGAGTGCATCTCCCCCCGGGTTATGATCTTTCATAAGATCAAAGTAATCATACTCCAGAATTAAAAGTTCCTCGGATGAGGTTTGTAACTTTAAATTCTTATCGGGAGTCAACTTCGTGTGAGTTTCCTCCAAGGGTAATATACCGGGTTTGAAGATTTTATCCTCGGAGAGGAATGAGTTGAAAATATCAACCACGGTAAAATCCTCAAAAGAAAATGAATCAATCTCGGGTAACAAATGATGTAGATCATTTTGCTCAAATAACACATTGATTGGATTCTCAATTCTTGGTGTAGGAGGATCAATGTGAGTAAGTTCACCGGCGAACTCCTCAAAGGTGAATGAATCATATTCGGAGGGAGGAAGATGAGAATAAGAAGTGGTACTGCCACTAATCTTCTCTCCCATATGATCAAAATGGAAGGCTTCAATTTCCGGAATAGAATCATCGGAAAAGTTGTCACTATCCTCAACGGGGATAGGACATGAAATGGGTTTTTCATTGAAAGCCTCAATTTTAGAAATGAGAAGATTGACATTCAATAATGTTTCACGAAGAGCTTCGTCTTGGATTATTTCTTCATCATTCTCTTCTTCTAAGCTAACAAGCTCAGAAGGTAATTCATCCACATAAATGATGTATCCACACGATAAAGAATCGTCATCATTAGAATCGGAGGACATCTCAACATGATCAGTTGGAAAGATAAGAGAAGGAGGGATATCACATATATGATCAAGAATTCCCTGTGACTCACTTGGGATTGGGACAAGGTTCTCAACACTAGATTTTATGAATTCGTCCGATTCCTTTTCAGGAACAGTGTCAAGATGCTCGTCCCCCATGCTTAGAGAGTTAGTGGGAACCTCGGGTGTGATAACAGTAGACTGAGGGAGTTGAGAAGGACTAGCAGTCATGGATTCTACAAGTTCCATTTGTTCTACTGCTAGTAATTTAGTCATATTATTTTCTCCCTGTATTTCCACTGATGGAGTTTCAACTGATGAACTTGATGAATCTTTATGAAATTGTAGAATGTCAAAGGTATCTTCATCATCACTGTCATCAGGAATGAAACGGAATCGAGAAGAGCTGGATCTGGCTGCTTTTTCTTTTTCAATTGATTCCCTAATAGATTTTTCAATGGCAATTTGGGAATCTATTTTAGCAGCCTGCTCTTCAGCCACTAATTGCGCCACAGTTTTCTCATGTGGTTCATGACCAAGAAGCTTATCATGACAAGTATTCAATAACGCTTGTAATATGCATGTCTAGGTCGAAATCATGAGAAAGAGGTTGTGGTGGCGATTGGTTAAGGTAAGGCTGTGGAGGTTGATCAAAATGACGTGTGTCATAATTGTCATAAGGTTCGTGCTCAAAGGTAGGTGTGTTCCAATTTTGGCAATCAGAGCTGAAATGTAAACCTCCACAGTATGTACAACAGTTGAACTGTTGTGACTGATTCTGTGAGTTNTCAATAACGCTTGTAATATGCATGTCTAGGTCGAAATCATGAGAAAGAGGTTGTGGTGGCGATTGGTTAAGGTAAGGCTGTGGAGGTTGATCAAAATGACGTGTGTCATAATTGTCATAAGGTTCGTGCTCAAAGGTAGGTGTGTTCCAATTTTGGCAATCAGAGCTGAAATGTAAACCTCCACAGTATGTACAACAGTTGAACTGTTGTGACTGATTCTGTGAGTTATGTGGATATTGGTTAAAACCAAATTCGTAATCGTTACAGGGAACTTGCTCATGGAAGAGCTGGTTCCTAGTTTGACAATTAGAACTGTCATGAGGACCTCCACAATACTCACAAGAAAAACTCGGTGTATTTTGATACGAAGCATTATTGAAATCTGGATGATATGGTTCTTGCTCGTATGAGTTATGAGGAAGGTGGTTGAAATCGTTTTGAGAATAATCACAAAAGTTCTGATCATAATCAGAAGTGAATGTAGGTTCAGCTCTCAAAACATAGCACAGACAAAGTTCATGACTAAATCCACAATCCTTGCAAAAACACCGTTCACAACGTGAACTATCTCCTAACGGATCTCCACAACTAAGGCAATGAAGTTGTTTCAACGAAGATGTCTGAGGAGGGTCGTCAGGAAAATTTGGTGAATCTTTAAGAGAATTCGGATTTATGAACAAATTGCACACATTCCAAAATCTGTTGCTACAATTATTCCCACACTTCTCACAAATACACCGGAGACAACGATAGCCGTTCTCTATCGGGCTTTTACAATGAAAACATGTGTAGCCGAGAGACGTCATAAGAATTAAACATAAGAGAGGTATAAGAAGTTAGAATCAAATGGATAGAGGGTAAGAAAAATATTTTTTTGTATTTTTGAAAAACATGTTGTAAAAACAAAGATGGAAAATATTTTTGGTTTTTTTGTGTTCGTTGAAAACTGAATTACAATGTTTTTGGTAATCGTTTCAAGAAACCAAATCGTTTCCTCTTAGATCACACTTAGTAATCCCTGAGTAATCTAAAATGGTAAACTTCACGATCTGTTTTGTTTTTATGTAAATAATGAAAATATGAACAAGGATATGGTAAATGTACAATGAGTGGATATCAAAGATCACTAATCTTCAAATACATTTTAGATACGCAGCACACCTCCCCGGCAGCGGCGCCAAAATTTTGATACGTGCTAAACAGTCAACTAAAATTAACCAAGGATATTGGTCAAATAAGTCAAACCACTTGTGCACGATCTCCAAGGAATATAGTGTTTTCCTGGGTCGTTAAATCCCAACGAGGCGTGCAATTGTAAAACAACGAATTTGTGATCGGGTGAAATTGAATGGAAAAGGGTTTGAGTGATTAAACTATGGAAATATAAAAGAAAATGGCTTAAACAAGCTATTAGAACAAATACGTGAAAGCGAATTATCTAGAAAACGTTTAAAACCTAAAAACGCGTACGTTTAATTAAAAACTACGTGAACGTACGAAATAAAACGTGAATTCTGTCCAATATAAATCCCACGGATATGAAAATTATATTTTTGGAATCATAATAATAAAAGAAAATTATTGGAAAATGTAAATTATTTATTAGACTTATTAATTAATTATTATTAATTAAAAACTATTTATATACTAATTAAACTAATTTAAATCATAATAAATAGCAAATGAACAGTAATAAATCTAAAACTTTTTATAAAAATACTTATTAGTATAATAAAGCTAGGGAAAATGTAAAAGTGGAGGAGTGCTTATATATAAGCAGAAAAATAAGCTTATTAGTCTAAATAAGCAAAATGGAATTAGTACTACTATATAAATAAGCAAGGAAACATAAAACACCAAGATACCACTAGCCCAGATGGTGCACGTTGTTGGTCTAATTTTGATCAATTGACCAAGAGGTCAAGTGTTCGAATCTGGCTTATGGCACTTTTTTGCAAATTTTTTCTTTTTGTTTTTAACTTTACAACTACACTTAACAGCTAATATTTAACAACTTTAATAAAGGAAAACTTTCTAAAACTTAGAAATAAGCTCAGTGCTAGCTTAAAAATTCCACAGATGAGCTTATGAGGCTTTAAGTGGAAATTTGAGATTGTAAAAGCTTACAATAAGCTAACAAAATAGAACCAAGGGATAAAATAAGTTAAGGCAAGTGAGAAAAACTTAGAACAAGCTGAAAATACAAGAAAAGGACACTGATAAGCTCATAAGCAAGAATAAGCAAATCCAACACCACTGAAATCAAACAGGCCTTATGAAGCTACTTTGCAGGCCTGAATAAGCCTGCAAATAAGCTTAAAAGTCCAAGGAAAGGATGGAATTAGAGATTTAGCTAGGTGGGCTTTTCAAAAAGTCCATAATCTCACAATAAGCTCCACAGATGAGCTCTAGAAGAGCTTGTGAAGCTGGCTTTTCACACTGAGGACTCAGTGTGGAGTGCTCAGTGATGAAGATTTGATGAGACAAATTGAGCACATGAATGAGAAAGAAGCTCATACACAAATAGTAGGCCAGAAGGGCTATTAAAAACAGCAATAAGCTAAAGCTAAAAGGCACAATTGAACAAGCTATATGTATATAAAAAGGGCTTGTGAGCCTGATGCAGGGCAACTATCTAGAAAACATGCTACAAAAAGCAGTAAAATAAGCAATAAAGAAAATTAATAAAAATAAAATAAAATTAGTCCAGTAAATATGAGCTACCAAAGATTATAAACCCAAAATCTCAGATCCTAACTCTAAAAATTGAGCTTATGAAAATTCTTCCAAGTTTGGTAAAACTGACTAAACATCAAATTTGACTTTTTGAAGAACATGAAATTTTGACTTTCTTGAGATTTGAATGCTTCTATGTAACTAAAAACATGATTATTAGCTAAGATGCAACTTATTTAAGCTACTTTATCCACTATTGCAATGATTTAATGAGAAATTGAACTAAAATACCTAACAGTGAAGTGAGAAATGATATTAGAACAAGATTTTGACTTTTTACTAAAAGACCCTATGATTTTATGACTTATGTGACCTAATGTGAGCTACTGGAACATGTTACAACAGAAGACAACAACCAAATCAACCTAGAACACCTTAAACCCGTCTGAACCAAACACTCCTATAAGAACCTATTTTGGAGAGTCTTGAAGCAAATGCCCTTTTTAACCCAAGAGATCAGCAAATAAGCATGTATAATGATGCATGAGACTGATATGGACTTAGAAGCATAGGAATGAAGCACTTAACAAAGGTTTACCTATTTCAAGCAATTGTGGCAGTCAAATGATAAAATGGTGAAAACTCAATATAACTGAGAGATATGAACAAAATTCTTATCTAATAAGCAATAAGGAACTATAATAAGCAAAGATTAGCATACAATAAGCACTAAACAAACTATTTCTACAGTAACTATGCTAAAAGTGGAATTTTGCTCACAATGGGATCCTGTGAGCTCCAAAACCAAGAACCAAGGTACACAATCTGCCCTATAGCCTCCCCTGAGGCACTAAACCATGCTTCCACAGCTTTCTTTCTTCTTCTTCTTGGACTTTTGAATTATTTTTGATTTTTCACTATTTTTGAGTATTTTTTGGTATTTTAAGTATAAATGAGTTTTAAGCCTTCAAAGCTTATAAAAGCTTAAAAGTAAGCTAAACTAACTTCAAATGATCATTAAACAAGAACTAACAGCTTGATAGCTAAAATGAGATTTTAAATAAAAATGGCAAAAACTGAATTTTACAACAAGACTTGAATTCAAAATTAAAGGAACTTAATATTACACTAAAAACATTGATTACAACCTGTTTGAACTTACTTTAACAACTGGAAAGAGAGTTTACATTAAAACGACATTTTAAGAACTAAGCTACACTACATTAACTAACTACTGTTTCTTTTTCACTTTTTCTTCACTTTTAAAGACTTGGTGGGGTTTCTTAGTCAATCCCAACATGAATTTGGACCCTTGGATGAGTTTGGAGTGATCTTGACCTTTAAAAGGTTTTGGCGCCAAAAAGTTTCCACACCCACTTCTGATAACTTGGAGCAAATTTGGGATCATTAAATCTATTTTGGAGTATGTGGATGCTGGGAGAACATGTAATGGTGAAGGTGAGGTGGAAGGATGGGGAGTTGCAGTGAGCAGGTTTGCAAGTGGGAAGGAGGGGGTGAGTGTTTGACTTGGTTTGACTGTGAAAGGAGTATATAAACAGGGGGTGTTGTTTTTTTGGGTTATTTATTCAGTGTTGGGCCTAGGTGGAGTGGTAATGGGCTAGGGAGTAATAAGGGTGGATTGGTTTGTTGTTGGATTTAGATATATAAAGGGTCCGTTTGTAGTTTGCTAAGTAATCCCAAGGACCTATTTTACAATTGCTGAAAATTAAGGGGGTGGTTATGTAACTGTTCCAAAGTTATCCAAGGGACTTAACTTGCCAATTTTCATTTACCCCCAAGGGACTTAACTTGCCAATTTCCATTTACCAAAGGACCATCAATGATAATTTCCCAAAAATGAATATCCAGGGACTAGTTATGCCAAAATTCAAAGTTGAGGGGCCATTGTTGCCAATTTTGCAAATTTGATATCCAAGGGTCAAAAATGTCATTCCTTGATTCCTGGGGGACTGTTGTTGACTTTTCTTCAAAATAAATCTTCCAAGGACCAATTCTGACAATTTCTAAAAGTTCAGGGACTGATTCTGCCAATTCTGCAAACTTTGCTTGTTTTTCATCTGCTTTCAATCCTTTTGTACCTGAAACACACAAAAACACAATCCAAGGATATTTGTAACATTATATGGTCATCTTGGGTGTTTTTGGTCGTTTTTGTGGGTTAAACAAGGTAAAAGATATGTGTAATTACACACATATCAATGTGTCGAGCAAGAAAGAAGAGAAGGAGGTGGTGAGGAGGGGGGGAGGTGACTAAGCTAAGCTACGAGGTGACTAAGGTGGGCTAGGAGGGTGACTAAGGGTGGCTATGGGTAGCTAGGGGGCTGCCTAGGCTGGTTGTGGTGGTGGTGTGAGCCGCGGGTCAAGGTGGTGACAAGGAGGTGATCCACCTCCTTGTGTGCTAGTTAGGTGTTGGATCGATATACTCTGACCAAACTACCTAAGTAGCTTGTAAGGGTTTAGTAATCTTGGATAAATCCTAAACTACTAACAATGAAACACTGAATAACTCTGTTAAGTATGCGGAAGCTACTTTAACAAAGCTAAGAAGAATTATCAAAGAACTTTGATTATGTCAAAACTTTGAACCTGCTTATGTACACAGATTCACTAACAACCCTAATATCTCTAAATATCGTATATATCTAATTCCATCCTAGGGATCCTTTTATGGGCATAAGGAAAACCCTAGTCGGTTTACAATACTTGAACGACAAGTAAACTAACTATAATCTAAAGAACATTATAGAATTACATAATAATCCTTTAAACGTTTTACATTATAGTCCTTTTATCATAGCAGTACTTTAATAAGCAGCACGTTGAATTTCTTTAGCAGCACTTTGACTTTTATGAGAAGCAGTACTTTGATCTTCCAGCAGTACTTTGACTTTATAACCCAACAATTCTCCCCTAACTTGAATTCTACTTGCTTGATTTCAAGTTTCTTTGTCTTCCTCTGAATTCATATCATCTTTAACTTCAAGGAATGATTGTATTTTCCTTTACTGTAATTATATAGTCACCATCAAAGTACTCTTCATCAGCAATCTTTATCAGCAACTATCAGCAACAATCTTTACAGCTACTCAGCAACATATTGACATAAGGTACATCAAATCTTTTAAGTTTCATACTATTCTCATCACTTCCAGGTGTGTTAACTCCTGTGAGAGGTGAATCATTGAAAAATAATGGATTTTGATGTCTCTTTACCAAAGCCATTAACTCTGGAGTAGCCAATGTTTAGGTTAGTAAACCATGGTACATTGATAACCATATGATTTTTAGCAAATCATCAGCTATCAACGGATTTGAGTAGTCTTTACCAATAGCCGTTTGCTTTTGGACTAGCTAGTTCTTTTAGTACAATCACTACCATGGTGAACTAATTACCATATGAATGGATTTTCCACAGCCTTTACCACAAGTCATTTTCTTGTGGGCTAGCCAACTCTTCACTATCATAGATATGGTGAGTTGAAAACCATACAATTTTTAGTAAATTTTCAACTAAAAACGGGTTTGATAATCACATCAGAGCCGTACCCTCATGATGAGTCAAACTCTTTCTTGTCTATTAAACATGGTGAGTTGAATACCATTTGTTGTGTAGTACAAGTACTAACACCATGTGTGACCCAAAAACATTTTGTTGCTGTTTTATTCTGTGCTTCAAAAAGTATTTTGCACACTTACAAAAATTGCTATCTTATAAAGAACTTTACTGGTTTAAAACTTCAAGCAGTACTTTGATAAAGTACGGTTTGTATAACAGAACATTGAATAAAGTACTTTGTTATTCAAAAGATATATATAATAAAACCATACCAGTATTTATGCATCATCCTCTGCTGAAATTCTCCACTTGATGAACAATTCAATCACCATTAGAGCTGTATCATTCTCTTGTTCTACCTCCATACATGTTCTAGCATTCTGATCATAAGATCTCTTGTAAGAGGATATCTCCTTTCTGCAAGCTAGCATGTGAATCATGGTTCCATCTTCTAGCTCTAATACATGTACTCCTGCTGAATCAAAGTATCTCCAACTTTGAATCTCCTAATCTTCTTGATTCTTCCAAATATCATCTGTACTTGTTGCTTCAGTATCCCAAAGAGTTGTAAGATCACCCAGCAAGACTAACCCTATTCCTTTTAATGGAATATTCTCAAAATAAGCTTGTATCTGCTGGTATAAATGGAGTAAATCTTCTCTGTCTATAAGATACAATATGTCCCACAACAAATTAAATGCTTTAAAGCTTTCATCTTCTCTGTGGAAAAAAAATAATCTCCATCTTCCTTTGATTCTACAACCTCCAATGCAGATATTTTAGATTTTGTCTCAGTAGCTTCTTTTGTCTTGTGATAATCAAAATCAACAACCCTTAGATAATTCCTCAGCTCATCCACTGTATCAGTTCTTAATTCAATTGTGGTCTTGAGCTTCTTTGATGTCTGTTCTTGAGTTATTGTTCCTTTTCTCTTTGAGCTTCTTGTTTTAACTTTATCCATCATCTGTTTTCCTTCCTCAGTATCAAAACCAATAATACCATCAACTTGCCTTATATAAGCTTCTCTGACAGCATTATATAGATCTTTCATCTCTTGATACTTTAACCTCTGCAGACCTTTGTATCCACGACTTTTCAAATAATTCATGTAAAAATTTCTTTCTTGAGCTTTTTTCAATGGTCTTCTTGGTTGAACAATTGGCTTGATTGAAATTTCAACTTCAGCATCTAATTCAGCTTGTAACTTTCTGGCAGCTTCTTCACCTTGAGCTTTTTGAAAAGCCCTTATCTGTGCTAAAGTAAACTCCTTCTTCTTCTTTTTCTCTGACTCTACCAAGATTCCTTTCCCTTTATCCTTAGGATCTAGCTCTTGAGTAGGTTGAGAAGAAGGTTGTACATCTTGAGTATGTTCAACTCCAGGAATAACAACACCTCTAGGTCTGGATATACTCATCATAATCTCAGCAATAGTCTCATCATCACTATTGGTAGATTTTCTAACCTCTTCTTCCTGAACTGGATTGGATGGACTCACATCTTCTTCAAAATCCAAGGTCCTTGGTGTGATTAAAAACTGTCTCACAGTACCTTGATGAGCAGTATCTTGATGAGCAGTACCTTGAGCATTTTCAACACCAGTATCTTCCACATCCAATTCCTCTTTATCACCACTTCTGACTTGAATATTAGCATCTTGAAGATCAATTTTCTCAGTCTCCTCAATCTTTCTCTCAGCAGTATCTTGATGAGGAATGTTTTCTTCAAGTGGTGTTATTTCTTCAAGTGATGTTATTTGAATATCATCATTAAAATCAACATCTTCATTCTTATCAAAACCAGCATCTTCATTCACATTCTCATTCTGCAAATTCCTCCCCAATGGGAATGAAGAATGTTTCTTGAGCTTTCTTTTCTTGGACTTAGGTTTGTGACCACTTTTCTGTTGTAACTTGACCCATATCCTGTGATGTTGAACAAGTGGCCAAACAAACCTCTTCAATCTTTTGAACTTGTTGCCCAACTTCAAAAGTAATGCAGCTTGATCTTCATAAGCTCTATGCAGTCTCCTTAGTTCCCTTGTCAAAGCATAATTATCCAGAACTCATTCTTGAGCAGGTGCCTCCTCATCAGCCATCACCCCCTCATCTCCTACAGATGTTTGAGAACCATCTGTGGAAGTATAATCATTGGGAGTGGGTGGTTGATTCTCAGCATTATCTGAAACAGGACTAGCAGTACCTTGCAGAGAAGCAGTCTTTTCTTTGGAAACAGTATGTTGAGAAGCATCTCCTCCCTCTGAGTGTGACTGCTCAGTATGTTGTGAAACATCTTGAGCTTGAGATGGAGTAGGAGCAGAGTCTGAATGCTCAGAAGCGTGGTCTGGTTCCTCTTGAGCAGCATCTCTAACAGCTTGTGCCATTTCCAGAATATGTGCAGTGAGAGGTGTACTCCTTCCAAAGAACTTAGCATTCTTGGTAGCCATAAAAGTGAACACCTTGTTAAGAAGAACAATGGCTGGCAAGAAGTCTTGAGGTTTGGGAACACCTTCAAGTTGTTTGTTCAAAAAGAGTTGAATGAACCTGGGATACATCAAAAATGGTGAACCATTCTTGATGTGTTTGTGCATACCATCAAGAATCATGAATGAAAAGTTGAATGGCTGATTGGTAGCTAATCCCACTAAAGCAGATGCTATGGTTTGACTAAATTCATTCCAAGCAGTACTTTTTTTACTGAGGCAATGAAGTAGAACATGAATCAGGTACTTCCAGTGTGGACTAAATAGGGGTTTCTTAAATGTAAGCTTAGTAAGTGAACCCTCATACCCAATATCTCTAAGTGTGTCCCAAAATACTTGTTTGTCAAACCTTACACTACCTTCTTTATCATGAAACATAAGGTCCGTGCGAATACTAGCCTCTGGAATCCTAATATTGCGCCTAGCAACTTTAGCCGTAATGAAAGAGATATCTGGTTCTTCCCAACCCGATGCCGCAGTAGCCCAAAATTCTTGAATCCATGGCCCAATGATATCCGGATTGACCAATAAAGAGTAATTGATTGAAGACCCAGTTAGGAAATCAATCACAGCATGAAAATCAAGATTTAATTCGGTCTTATCCAAATTAGCAATCATATTATGTTTACTGCAAGTGGAACGAGCCATTTGTGAATTTGTATGGATGATTGAAGTGGTATGTAGAGGGTAATTGAGAATGGAAGTGTTGGCGTAAAGATGAATGAGAAGTGGAAAAGTGAGAGTAAAAAGGCGGTAGGGTTAGTTAAATATGGATAAGATATAGAAAATCAAAACCCATTAAATGCGTATACCGTTATTTTGGCATATATCCCTTCCATAACAAACTTTCTACCATTACCCCGTATTTTTGACCGTTAGAGCAGTACATTTCCATGTCAGCAGTACCCTTCAGAGCAGTACTTTCCATATAACATGGAGCAGTACTTTGGCAAAGTATTGGTCCAACAAAATATCTATTAATGTTGACTGTTTGACTAAGATATCTTCTGAAAGTCAACCCGAGACATTTAATACTTTCCATATTTACTCCCCAAAGCTACCAAGGCAAGTAGAATTGAATGATCATCATTAATAACCCATAAGACTAACTTGCCTATAAAAAGAACTTCCATGAACACTTTTCTTCATCAAAACTTAGTTTCTTCTTCACAAAAACCCTAACATCATTATGAGCAACTTCCCATTGATATACATCTCATCCGATGACTCCACTGATTCAGAGATTGGTTACTTCTCTGATTCTGATTCTGATTCTAATCCAGGATGGAGTGGTTATTTTCCTCCTATTGCATCAAGCTCAACCAACCGAAAACCTAACAAAAAAGTTTCAACTTCTGCTCCAGCTTCATCATTATCCAGTGAATTGCCACAAGCCTTGACACAGGCTCTAGAGTCTGCCTTAAAGAACATGAAGTGGTCTGCTCAAAAGAAGCCTGCAAGACTAGAAAGACCTCCAAAGCAAGTGCTTGGCCTGGCTTGCCCAAGGAAGCAATCATCTTTTGATGACAAGAGAAAGATTGCTCAGAAGGCAAAGCACAACTATCAGGGAAAAGGAAAAAGGCCTATGGAGTAGGTTATGTAGGATGTAGGTTGGGTAGGGTTGGTGTAGGTTGTTTTGATGATGTATCTCTGTCTGGATTGTGTCTGTAACTCTTGAATGATGAATGTAATCAACTTTGAATGATAATGAATAAAATTTCTTTACTGTTGAATTATATATGTAGCCTCCCCTCAAATTATGACTAACTACTAATGCCTCCCCTCAAAAGTAGCTTAATTATTTATCATACCAATACTTACCACCAAATGCTTGAATCTTGAAACATCAAAGCCTTTTGTGAGTAAATCTGCTACATTATCATCTGTGTGCACCTTGATAACATTAATGAGTCTATGCTCATAACAATATCGAATAAAGTGATGCCTAATCTGCATGTGCTTGGTCTTGGAATGATAAACTGGATTCTTCACAATACAAATAGTACTCTCATAATCAATATTGATAGGAGTATTCTTGAAATTGAATCCATAGTCCAAGAGTTGATTTTGCATCCACAATACTTGTCCACAACAACTTGCAGCTGCAACATATTCTGCTTCAGTAGATGATGTTGCTGCAATTGTTTGTTTCTTACATTGCCATGAAACTAATCTTCTTCCAAGATATTGGCACTCTCCAGTGGTTGATCTTCTATCATAATTATCCCCTGCATAATCACTATCTGAAAAAGCTTCCAAGTGAAAAGGTGATTCCTTAGGATACCACAATCCTAACTTAGGTTGATGCTTGAGATAACCAAAAATCCTTTGTACTGCATTCATATGAGAGACCTTGGGTGAGACTTGATATCTTGCACAGAGACATACAAAAAACATAATATCAGGCCTTGATGCAGTTAAGTACATAAGACAACCAATCATAGATCTGTAAAGCTTGACATCCACTGGTTTTCCATCTTCATCCTTTCCTAATGAGTTTGAAGCTTTAATGGGTGTTGTGACTGGCTTGATAGTACTGAGATTAAACTTCTTAAGAATGTCAGCGACATACTTATCTTGAATTATGAAAATTCCAGTACTTGATTGTTTAACTTGAAGCCCCAAAAAGAAAGTTAATTCACCCATTGAACTCATTTGAAATTCTTTTTGCATGAGTTGTTCAAATTCTTTCACCATAGACTGTTTTGTGGCTCCAAAGATAATATCATCCACATAAACTTGAACAAGCATGATATCCTTTTTATCTCTTTTAATGAACAAAGTCTTGTCAATTGCACCTCTCCTGTAACCATGTTGCAATAGAAAAGTGGAGAGTCTTTCATACCAAGCTCTGGGAGCTTGATGAAGGCCATACAATGCCTTGACAACTTTTTAGACTTTGTTTGGATGTTTAGGATCCTCAAAACCAGGAGGTTGTTTAACATAGACTTCCTTTGTAATTTTTCCATAAAGGAAGGCAATCTTGACATCCATTTGATAAACTGGAAATCCCATATATGATTGAAAAGCAAGAAACAACCTTATAGCTTCAATTCTTGCTACAGGAGCAAACACTTCATCATAGTCTACTCCTTCTTCTTGTCTGTATCCTTGTGCAACCAATCTTGCTTTGTTTTTGATAACATCTCCTCTTTCTTCCCTTTTAACTCTGAAAACCCATCTTGTACCAATTACCTTCTTGCCATCTGGTAAATCACATAGTACCCAAACTTCTTGAAGCTTGAATTGTAGAAGTTCTTCTTACATAGCTTCAACCCAACTCTCTTTAGTTAAAGCTCGAGCTATATTCTTGGGTTCTTCTTGAGATATAAAGTAGGCAAACAGGCATGTTTGTTGATCCTTATGATTCATCCTGTTTTGTTTATAAACAAAGCTAAGTAAAGCATTATGTTGCTGTGAAAAACCTTTAGCCTTTGTTCTTGTGAGCACTCCTGAAGTTGAAGGTCCAATGATTTGATCAACTGGATGATTTTTATGAATTCTTGATGTAGGAGTTGGTGGAACTTCAAGATCATTATCCAAATTTGTGAAGTCAGGATCTTCATGGGAATTTGAGAAAATACCTTCATCTTATAACTCATCTCCTTTGTACTGCATTCATATGAGAGACCTTGGGTGAGACTTGATAACTTGCACAGAGACATACAGCAAACATAATATCAGGCCTTGATGCAGTTAGGTACATAAGACAACCAATCATAGATCTGCAAAGCTTGACATCCACTGGTTTTCCATCTTCATCCTTTCCTAATGTTGGGTTTTAAGTAACTCTGTTTCTAATAATATCAATCTGCTGCTGACTGACTCTGCTGCTGGAATTGTGACTCTGCTGCTCATATTGAAGAACTCTACTGCTCAGAGTTAATTATAGTATTGAGTCATGTATTTATGTTAATGATTGTATTAAATATTCTATATGTTTAGAATATCGTTTGTGTGTGTAAGAAGTCTTTGTAAACCGTGTAGGGTTCCTTGTCTATAAAAGGAGATCCCTAGGGTTAGAGAATGTACGTGTATCAGAAAAGTCGAATTCACATCAAGGTTGTTAAACCCTAGCATTGTAAGTGTGCTCGTATAATTAATATATTGAAGTGTTTAGTGTGATATTCATTGTTCTTGTGTTCATCTTAAGTTTTATAATATATTCCGCGTATTATATAAGTTTCTATTCAAGTCAGCTTCTATACTAGATCGTTTGCTCAACTGGGATCAACAAGTGGTATCAGAGCTTGTGATCTAGAAGCTGTGATCGAGAAGAACTCAAGCACTACTAAAGTCTGTTCATAAAAACAAAAGAAGCCATGGGTGATGACACACATATGGTTACTGCATCCAAGATCCCAATGCTCAAGCAAGGAGAGTATGAGCTTTGGAAGATGCGCATCAGGCAGTATATGCGCATGATTGACTACAAGATGTGGAATGTGTGATGAGACGAAAAATGTTACGTTTTTAGGGGTCGGTTTGAGTCCTAATTCGTATGTTTTTGGTTTGGATTTCACCCAAAGTCGTTTCTTTTCTCATTTTAGGTACTTTTGAAGGGAAAATCACAAAAGAAGCATTTTTGGGCGTTTTCGGAGTGAAAAAGTGCGGAAAACAACAAAAACTCAAAAGACCTTGAAGATTACTGAAGGTGACGCCGTCACACTCTACTAAGTGACGCCGTCAGGAACAAGTGAAGTCCAGAAGTGGAAAAAAGACTCGTGACGATCCAGAGAGTTCGTAGGGTAAATTGTGACGCCGTCAACCAAGGCCGTCAGATCTGGAACCAGCAATTATGACCACGTCAAT
>LBNU01013345.1:41002-64456 GCA_014162995.1 Artemisia annua
AAATTTTTGCATTTCCTAACCCGCTATACATTATATTTTTAATTTCAAGAGTTTTCGAAAAATTTGAAAATCGTCTTACGGGTCAAAACGGTGGACTGCCTTGTTTTTTAGGCATGACGGAACTGGCGGAACCCTCACAAAGGTTCCGCCAGTGTATTTTCTGGGGAAACCCAGTTCAAGCCCAACGGAACACAAGGAACCCTCAGAAGGGTTCCGCCTGTGTAACCCGAAGGTTCCGCCAGTCACTGCAGAAAAATGGTCTTGTTTTTCATAATTCCACAAATCATAAAACATCTAAAGCTTTCCTTTAGTGAGAAACTATCTTCCTAACACTTCATCAAACACATCCAAACCATTTTCACCCATTAGAACCATTTGGAAGCCACTTCCCGCCAAAATTCAAATTCAAAAACCAAACAACCCAAGGAACCCTCACAAAGGATCCTTCAAACCTTTGCAACACCCCAAACCAAAACATCTTCCATCAACTCATAGCATTGAGTGCTTATGGTGATCTTTCACTCAACCCAACTCCATTGGATTAACTTCCAATGATTTGACAAGCCTTTGGTCAAACTCCAAATCATTACAAACCTCCATCTTTATATGGTTGAACATCAAATCCAAACACCCATCTCATGACATGTTTATCCTATAAATGTGATCATCTTTGAACAAACCCAAGACTCACACCAAAACCATTTCTTCACCCAATCTCAAAACTCAAACTAACCAAAGAATTGAGATGACTAAGTCCAACACCTCATCCGAAACATCAAGAAAACACACTAGGATTAGTGTAAAACCTTGTTGCTTAACCAAAACCACCAAATCAACCTCATCATCGTCAAGTGAGTCATCATTTGATATTTCCGCACCCATCCAAGATTATTTCAACATCACAACACCAACACCTTGGAACACCAACATAACCACCTTTCAAGATTTACTAAATCTTGCAACTCCACCATTTTCTCCCGAACATGGGAATGAAAACATACCCACTTCACAACCAAGTGATTTAACATCACCTCTTCAACAAACTCAACCTCCATCACCTAGATCACCGATGGAACGTTTTCAAACACCTCCAACATCACCATTACCCTATTTGGAAACCTTAGAAAACTTTTCACCAAATGAGTCAAACCCTCCATCGTTGTCACGTTTTGACACACTTACCCAAGATGGAATACCTCATCTACCTAGACTTAAACCAAAGGAGTCTTTGGAAGATGGACCTCATCACCCATCCTTGATCGAAGGTTTAGCTTACCGTTATGCTAGACCCTCAATTTTTCCACAAGATCAAGGTCATTCATACCCACAATCATTTGTATTCCATCCCGTTTACAAATTCATCCATGACCCTATTGATGAAGAACCAAGCCTTCGTCATTACACCCAACAACAACAACCACCACAAGAGTCTTTCCTAAATCTTGAGTCAACAAGTATAGGAAACCAAAACACCCCTCAACCATCCACCTTTGCTCCATCGAGCACAAATGAAATCCCATTTCCACGACCCCGACATGATTGCGGAAATTGTGAGAGAACCGCTCACATCACCGAAAGATGTCGAACGGAAATCGAGGAGTTAACCTACGAAATGAGGTTTATCTTAAACCACATTTTGGACCGTCTAGAATCCTTGTGTCAACCACCACAAGTCTAGAATTTCCTTTCTTTGGACCTCCAAAATCACAAACCAACAAACCAAGAGAGCTTCTCTTCACCCACCACCAAAACCAAACCCGCTACATCCTAAAACAAACGTTTTCCTCCACCAAACAACCTTACCCTTGTTTTTGGAAAATGTTTCTCATTAAGGAAAGTGATGTTTTCCTTTTTAAAAGATGTAGGATTTTATTTTCTGTGTTCTTTTTCATTTGTCTTTTATTTTTTAGAAATAGGATGATTAAACACATCATTTCTTGTCTTTGACTTTTGTAGTCAAATTTTACGTGAAATGGATTTCATTCTACTATAAGATATGCTTTGTTTGGTGACCAATGAAGTATTGTGTTTGTACTATACCTTGTTTTGGTTAAATGTATATCTTGTATTTCCTACACTAACTTTCTTTTGTAGGAAAATAACTCATGACTGCCTTCCTTGATACTCCGAGTTAGGGGAGTAACATTCAAGGGGGAGTATGAGAGTTGCATCATTACGCTTCACAACATGTTCTATACTTGTTTTGTGTGGCCACTAACCTCTCTTTTGTAGGTTCATAATCCATGCCTTCATCCTTGATACTCCGAGTTAGGGGAGTAATGTTCAAGGGGGAGCATGTGAATTGCAACTAACCTTTTTTTCTTTGTAGGTTCAAAATCCATGTCTCCTATCTTGGCACTCCTATTAGGGGGAGTTTTGTCCAAGGGGGAGCACGTGTATAAAGTTCCGCTACGCTACTCTTCTTTTTGTTTCGACAAAAAGGGGGAGAAGTTTAACTTGTTTTCATTTTTAACATTTTTCACTTCTTTTTAGTACTTTAGTAAAACAAGTTTTAAAATTTATAAGACTTAGCACTAAACGTAGTGACTCACTTATAAATAAAGTTTACATTTTGTCATCAACAAAAAGGGGGAGATTGTTAATACAAATATCGCCTAAAAACGTTATTTATATTTTACGATCTTTGCTAAGTTTTGTTAATGACAAAGTACAAACTTTAGCTTATAAGTAATTCATCACTTTAGTTTTAAGTCTTGTATAAACTAGACTTAACATTTCTTTTTAAACATAAACATAGTTTTTGTTTCTTTAAAAAGAAAGTGTCACATCACATTAATAGAAAGTTTATGTGTTTGACCATCTTTGGTTCTTACACACTTTTGGAAGTATTCCACATTGAGTCAATGCATAAGTTGATGTGACATTGTGTGTGTCATAACTTAGTATTTACTTCCTTAATAAGAAAGTGTCACATCTCATCAATGTGCACTTATAGTAAGTTTGTGTGTTTGACCTTCTTTGTTCTTACACAACCTTGGAAGTATCCTTCATTGAGTCAATGCATGATATATATTGATGTGACCTTGTTTGTCTTGGAGGGATTTACTTTGTGTGCAAGTTTGGACATGTCAGTCCTGGCGGAACCCTGGGGGTACACGGGCGGAACCCTTGTGAGGGTGCCGCCGTTTCCGCCAGAGCTGACATTTGGTTATCTATAAATACCAACCAACTTGCAAGAAATCCCTCATCACTTTAGGCCATATTATTTGCATATCCTCTCATCTAACTCAGTAACATTTGACTTGTGTGATTCTCTTATGTAGCAAGGAGTTCACAAAGTCATTCGAGAAGTTACAAGTATTCAACTCAACGTTGCAAGACTTGTTATCTTTGTTGTGTATAGACTTCGGTAGTTTATACGTTAGTTGTATTATGTGTAAAAGTGATCGGTTTGTATTTTAGGCCTCAAAATACATAGTGTGTAGGGAGTGGTTGTACCCTTGGTAAAGAACTCGACATCTAGCTTAGTGTCGGTAAAATTGTAAGCGACGATGGGAGTGGTTGTACCCGTGTAAAGAACTCGACATCTAGCCTAGTGTCGGTAAAGGAAATTGGGCGACGATAGGTTGGTTCTACCTTGAGTTAGAACTCGGTATCTAGCTTTGTACCGGAAAAAGTGTAAGCGACGATTGTAAAGGTTTCTCCACCGAGAAGGAGTTTGTTGACTAGTGAAAGAAACTCTCGAGTTGGATACTCGGGGCGTGGACGTAGGGCAAGGAAAATAGAGTTCCTTGTAGCCGAACCACGATAAATATTCGTGTCATGGTTTGATCATTTCTTTCTTTATTCTTGCATACTACGTATTATCTTTTGGTTTACATCTTTGATAAATATCTTTGCTCATATCGTCAATAGTAATAAAAGAATATCATAGATTATAATTTTGATTATACGAAAGTTTTAAAAGGATAATCAACCTAAAAAGCGGTAAACTATTCAACCCCCTTCTAGTTTTCCACATTATACAAAATCGAAAACCGAACCGAATAAGGTCAATTCGGTTCGGTTACACCCGGTTCGGCTCGGTTTGTCGGGTCGGGTAAATTTTCGGTTGATTTTGCTCGGCCGGTAAACCACAGGGACGATATATGTAATTAGGTCTAAGAAAAATAAAGAGAGAGGCATATATAAATAAACAAGTGTAGTTAGAAATGATCCCTAGAGATAATACAACAATAAAATATTAGTTACACCTCATTGAGACCAAACAGACATCATCACAATCATCAATCAAAATCCCTAATTTTCCACCACCTCCATCTTTATCTATCTCTCCGTTAGGGTTTCTCCCAATTTTTTATAAAAAAAATCTCATAATCCAACCGAGAGAAAACCCTAACGTATGAAGATAGTTTAATTAGATCCATCCACACATCCATCTTTTTATATATTTATAATCTTATATATATGTCTGAATTATAATCTTATTAATCTTATAGTAGTAATTGAATTGAATTATGAAGACTAATAGTAGTTCAAATCTAGATCATTTTCTATCTTCTTCTTCGCAGCAGTCACATCACAAGTAAGATTCATTTTTGCTCAATTTTCATGTTTTGTATTGTTTTTATAAATTTGAGCTAGATCTTTGTACTGTTATGCAATTACTGGTGATTTTGATTAGGTGATTTTGATTAAGAATTTTCGAGAATTTTGATCGATTGATGCTTAATTAATTTAGGTTAATCTATTTGAAAATTGAGCTAGATCGATATGTAGTCGTTAAGTTTGTTATTATTAGGAATTTTGATTTCATGCGTAAGAAATGTTAAGAGCCGTTCAATTTGAAGAATTGTTGAATTTTGATTTTTGCGTTTGAAATTGGATACGTTGATTTACGTTGTTGTAATCTTAAACTTGAGCTAGATCTTTGTGGTGGTATGTTTTAAGGAATTTTGATGTTTGTTAGCGAGACGTAATATATAGTTAAATAATCTAAAAAAGTATACTTTGTGACACCAAAAAAAAGTGTAATTGAATGAACTTGTTCCTCGTGATTATTTGAAATTTTTTGGATTCAATAAGTTTGGTTTTATCATGTGGATTCTAAGTATATTGTGTAATCGATGGTCGATATGGAAATTGTATATGTTGATACGCTTTGTTGGTCTGATTTACTTTGTGTTATAAAATTAGGATATTTCCGCTAGTGACTTTGTGGTGAGGGTTGTAGCCGTCTAACATGTTAATTTTCTCAGTAGTAGGAATGTTTTCCATATGTTGACCAAGAGAGAGATAGCTCCGAGAATAAAAAAGTATTCGCCAAAAAAGCAAGGGAGTGGAACATCTGGTATCGTCCATCCATCATTTGTTAAGCCCCAGAGTGAAAACGCAAGGGATTCAAGGCGTGAACTTCTTTCATGGTACTTATGTACAATTATATGTTTCATTATCTATTTTATTTATGCCATTTTTCTAATTTAACTGTTATCGTAGGGTGGAGGCTGAATCTTTGAGGTGTTTGTCAGCTATTTATTGTCCATTAACGCCTTCACCGAGATCGACTATTGCAGCAGCATTTAGTTCTGATGGGAAAATTCTTGCTTCTACTCAGTATGTTGTTGGTTGTCTTGGTTTGTTTCTAGCAGCTTTTCCTTTTATTTGTCCATTTATTGAATTGACTTGTTTTGGGATTGACAGCGGTGATCATACGGTGAAAATAATCGACTGCCAAACTGGGAAATGTTTAAAGGTGTTGAGTGGACATCGAAGAACACCTTGGGTGGTAAGTGTCGCTTCTAACTTGTTCTCTGAATATTTGACATAATTAGTTATTCTATTTGTGGTCTACCTAGGAAGTTACATGTACCCTAACTGAAAATGAGTTGCTATCTGAGAAGTTTGAACTCTAATATAACCCTTGACTCGTTTTTATGATAACTTTGGATTTAGCTCTTACGTTCCATTAAATAGGCTATGTTTCTATCTTTATATTCTATAGCTTATATTCAATCGAAGTATGAGAGTGTACCTATTTGTCACTTATATTTATTGAGAAATCCAGATTAATGTTTCTGCATGTTATCTTCATCGGGTTAATACATATCTCGGGTGTCCATTCTGATAATGTGCTGTATTGATTTTACAGGTTAGATTCCATCCATTGCGTCCAGAAATACTTGCAAGTGGAAGCTTGGACCATGAAGTTCGCTTATGGAATGCAAATACATCAGAATGCATAGTATCCCGTGATTTTTGTAATTACTAAGCTTTGTCTTTTTTTTTCTAAATCAAATGAGCTAATTGAAATTCTTAAAGGATTTACCATATGCTTATGTATGTATATTTCTTGTGATTATCTTATGTCTGCATATCTGTGTTTATAACAGATCGGCCTATTGCTTCCATTGCATTTCATGCTGAAGGAGAACTGCTTGCAGTTGNTCCTAAATAAAATGAGCTAATTGAAATTCTTAAAGGATTTACCATATGCTTATGTATGTATATTTGTTGTGATTATCTTATGTCTGCATATCTGTGTATATAACAGATCGGCCTATTGCTTCCATTGCATTTCATGCTGAAGGAGAACTGCTTGCAGTTGCTGCAGGCCATAAGGTGTTAATACTAGTCTAACTGTGGTCATGTTTCTTCAGTACTTCTTTTATTTTATTTTTCGTAAATGTACTTCTGTGAAGTTAGAGCTGACGGTAGTTTCTTAAATTCAGCTATATTTATGGAGGTACAGCAGTAGTGGAGAGACCTCTGCACCTGCGATTGTATTGAGGACACGGCGTTCTCTTCGTGCCGTGCATTTCCATCCACATTCGGCTCCACTTCTATTAACTGCAGAGGTAACATTATATTTCTGAGTTTGCTATTGAGATGGCAAGGGGGTGTCTGTTGGGTAGTTAGTCATAGGTATTGGTTGAATGGCTGTGAGTCAGGTCGGGTTGAACGGCTGACATTATTTTGTCTATATTCATGAGCTTTTGTATTAATTGGTGATCATTGATTATGTTTATGGAAGCAATATTGTTTAGGATATTGTATGCATTAAAATACACCTAAGTGTTCGGTTTTCGAGGTTGTAAGCACTAAAGGGACCACTTCTATAGAAAACTTATTCTCTTACACTCTGTTCCCGAGTTTTTATTTGGAGAGAAAAGAAGAGAAATGGGAGGAAATTAAAAAAAAATTGCATTCCCGAGTTTTTTCTGGAAAGAAGAGAAGAGAGGAGGAAACTATACCAAAATGTCTCTCCTAATCTTCTTCCCAAATTGGGATGATTTGGGGAGAGAGTGATTTTAAATCCTTTTTGCTTGCATCCCCTTTCTATCCTTTCCAACTCGGTAACACAAGTTTAAAAATCAAAATTTCTTCTTCTTTTATTTTCTCTCTTTATTCCCCTCTTCATTTCTGTTCTTTCTGGTTTATACTTCGGAAGAGAGCATTATAGCTAGTGTGTGTGTGTGTTTTTGTTTTTGTTTGTTTTGTGTGGTTTTTTTTTTTTTTTTTTTTTTTTTTTTTTTTTTTTTTTTTTTTTTTTTTTTTTTTTTTTGAATTTACCAGTCTTAAATAAAGTATAGACACAAATCGACCCATTCATATGTAAACAGTGAAATTACCATGTCTGGTTGAGAACTATTGTAAACTTTACCATGTTCTGAGTAATGAAGTGGTTTTGCAGGTCAACGATCTTGACCCTTCAGATTCTACAATGGCACTTGCAACTGCTCATGGTTATTTGCATTATCCCCCTCCTGCTTTATATATGGGCAATATGCATCGCGTTGATCGTCTAAATTTAGCGGCGGAATTACCATTGATGCCCTTACCTCTATTCCCGTCTCCTCCCATGACAATAACTGATTCAAGGCAACAACTGCAGAATGGCGGTACATCATTAGAACCTTCTGTTCAACATGTGTTTCGTGCGAATGCAACAGAACAGTACGAGCAGCTGATGCCTTCTTCTATACCTATGTCCAACACCCATAATACTGTAAATGGTAGTTTTGCAAATCAAAATAGTGCTTCAGACATGGATATATCCGGTGCTGAAGACGTTCATGGAACAAGGTTGAATCAGTTAGGGCAAGACCCATTAAGAGATCGAATACGTTGGGAATTACCTTTCATGCAAGGATGGTTAATGGGTCACAGAGCAGGCACACCATCGAGTTTACCTCTTAGGGGTAGTCCACATAGATATTTGGTTAGTAGCGAGAGAGGCTCAACTTCCTTGGCACCTGAGCCGGCAAACACAAATCGAGAATATCCCGAGGTGTCGTTGGATATGCCTTTCAACATGAATCCAGTGGAATTTTATTTACAAAATGGTCCAACCAATGAGCCAAACAACATGGGTGACCCAATTCCTATGATTACTCAAATACAGTCTCACATATCTGCAACCCTGACTGCTACTGCTGCTGCTGAGTTGCCTTGCACTGTAAAGCTAAGAATATGGTCTCATGATCAAAAAAATCCATGTGCTCTGCTCAAGGTTGACCGGTGCCGTCTAACGATACCGCATGCCGTACTTTGCAGGTAAAGTTGAAAAATAAATTAAAAGCGCCAGAAACTGTTATAACCATCTTTTTTGCCTAGGATAAAACACTAAATTCCAAAGTTTTTGATAAGAGTATTATGTCTTTCAAAAGTTTTGGTTCAATATCTGACATGTTGTTGATGTGACCTTTACTTGACGCCGAGTCACTGACATGCCTTGGGAAACTTGTTACCAGCTGAAAAGGTTAATTCACATAAACTTAACATTTTGAGGGGTTTCTTCTGGGTTTAACAAAAGTGGTTACTTAAAATAGTAATTGGACCAGAGTTCTTTTTACCTTTCTACGCAATCTTCTATTATTTAACCGCATATATGCAATATACTTAGATAGGTATTTAAGGTCTGATTGTTTGGCGATAATCTATGGCTTGCTTATTCGCATCTGCTGTTACAGTGAAATGGGTGCCCATTTTTCACCTTGTGGGAGATATCTAGCTGCTTGTGTTGCATGTGTGCTTCCTCAGTTAGAATCCGATTCTGGAATATCAACCCACTTTCATCAAGAGGCCATTGGGGCGGGAACATCTCCTACACGACATCCTATTTCTGCTCGTCAAGTTGTCTATGAATTGAGAGTCTATTCACTTGAAGAGGAAACGTAGGATTCCATCCCCTTGTTAATTATTCTTGCTGATTATTTTAACTTAACCAGTAGTTATAATCTGACATTTATTGTAACTATGTAGCTTTGGTTCGGTACTTGCCGCGAGGCCAATAAGAGCTGCTCACTGTTTAACGTCAATTCAGGTATGGTTCTATGTAGTTTAACTGATCATTTCACATTGTTAGTCCACTAGTCCTAGAATTGCAAAAAACTGTATAAAGCCTTATATTTTGTTTGTTTGCCTCCGGAACCATATGACGAGGTCAAAAGTTTATGTGGTTTTCTGGTTGCTATAACTATTTTCTTTTTTTACATGAAGTTGCGTCCTATTTAGAAATTATGACCAAAATTAAATGCCAGAAATATTTTGTCTGACTATTAAGGGGCTAATGATTTTTTCTAAAAAAGTTTAAAGACTTGGGACACTTGTGCATACAAGAAGAGCGTGTAAGCCTTCTTCCCCAGCTGTTACCATCCCAGTACAAAATTTAGCATCTTAAACCTGTGTAGACATGGATAATCACACAGCTACATTGACAAATATACATTTGAATACTCCCTTAAGTTTTTGTGATATGATGCCGTTTTTGGTTTTTGTTTGTTAGTTACTTCATTTATTCTTAGAGGTTGAATTAAATCTAGTATCAGTATTCTTTATTTTGTTCAAGTAACCGGGCAGCTGTTTTGCCAGTGTTTTTTTCTGCGGTGTTTAAGGTTTAGGAGTTATTTGATTTCCTATATGTTTTATTTTTCGGAGGGATCAGTTCCAATTGGTTAGGAATTCGGTTCTTCATATTCTGGATGAAGGGTTTGATTTTAATTTAAGAATTTGATGGTGTATGATATGTTTATAGGATCTATTGTTATTATCGTTTTTGTTTTCGGTTCCATACCAGATAATAGTTCTGTGCTGCCATTCCTGGTGACTTTTTGTCCTCACTTTTGTTTCTGGTGAAATTGATGTAGGGTAAAGTAGTCACTTAGCTAAAATAAAATCCACATTCTTACGTGCAATTTTCTTTTACATGTTTCTGGACTCGTTTGCATTCTATATTATGGTGTAGTCAAACATACTTTATTCTATTAAGGATTAAAACTTTACCCTTTAAATCAATAAATAACTTTCCTTCTATTTTCATGCAGTTTTCACCTAGCTCTGAGCACATACTGCTTGCTTATGGTCGACGCCATAGTTCTCTTCTCAAAAGCATTGACATCAACGGGGATAATTCTCTGTCCATCTACACAGTTTTGGAGGTGAATATCCAATATTTTCACTTTGTTGTATTCAGTTTTCTTACAATATAAAGACCACTGGGTCAAAAGCTTGATCTATAGATTAGAGCTAATGCCAAAAGGCTTTGGCATGACGATACTGAACTTTAAAAGCTGTTGTTGCAAGTGTATGATTTTATTATACCATCTTTTTCAGATCTCTAATTTTGAATTCTTTTTATTTTTCTATGGATAAACTCAATCTTGGATATGAAATTTCAGGTATATAGAGTTTCGGATATGGAACTTGTGAGAGTGCTTCCTAGCGCAGAAGATGAGGTGAATGTAGCCTGTTTTCACCCTTTCTCTGGGGGAGGTATTGTCTACGGGACGAAGGTTTGTATTTCACCGTGGAAGGGTTCTTTACCTTCATATTTGTCAAAGTTGGCAATTTCAACCTATTTATAGAGGAACATGTCAATTTGAGTCTTTTTTAGTAGCAGGTCCAGTGGGGGCATGTAAAACTGTTGGCTAAAAATGGATGTTTTAAATTGTTATCTGAAAAGAAGTTATCTTATTACGTATTAGTGTAGTGTTGAATACACATTTAATGCTACCGAGTAAAAATTGGACATTAAGTGTTGGCGAGGCGGCCCAGAACGGCTTGAATGTTTTGCTGCCTGTACATGATAATTACTACTGAATAAAATTTTCTCATTTTGCCAACCTTTGATGTGAAATATAATTTTTTTTATTTCTCGTTGCAGGAGGGCAAACTTAGAATCCTTCAGTTTAATGGTACGGATGGGGAGAATTTTACCAGACCCGATCAGTTCCTTGACGCCCAAATGGTCGACGTAGAATGATAGTACAGGTTATTTTTTTTTGCCTACATACTTATAAAACCTCATAAATTTTTTTACATAAAAAATTATTGAAAACTCAAATTATTTTATAACCATATTTGAGAAAGTATTTGGAGAAAAGTGTGCTTGCTTATAAAATTCACAAAAATAGTTGGACAAAGTATTTTTGGTTAACTCGCAAAATATTGTTCCCTTCAGGTGTCTTAAATAAATGCAATATTTGTTTTTTTGACAAATTTACAATTCAAAATTACCTTTTGCTACTCGAAACGTTATTTAATTTTTCGATTAGTGTCCACATTGTAATCAATAGTCAAGACTAAAGACATATTAATTGTTATGTATGTCTTTTGACAGCTGTTTGGAGAATGCTACGTGCTGATGGCTTTTGACAGCTATTTGTTTGTATTGCAGGGTCATATTTACGCTTTAGAATGTTAAACACAGCGATAATATTCCACATATAGGTATGCAGCCAGGTCAAGATTAGTAACTAGTGGTTGTGCAAGATTCTATTGAACTTTAGGCTTGCCATTTTCATGCAAACCTATGTAAACTTAAATTTTGTGGCTCAGGTTATATATACCTTTAAGGTTATCGTCATAAACCCCAAATGGGGTTAAGTTTCTCAATGTACTTCTGTGGTTGATTCGGTTCCTTAAAAGAGTTTTTTCTTTTTGTTGAAACTGATCAACTTTTTTAGTGGTCACGTCTTTCAACTTTGTTATTGTTTTACAAATATATCCCTGAACTTTATTTGTTGCGGGGTCTATGAAGGTGTTTTTAACCAGTAATTTAGAAGTGATCAAATTTTAAACCATTACACTTTGCTTCTAATTGCAAAACTGTCACCAGTTTTCGATACTGCCAAAAAAACAAATTCTTTTCATGAGCAGTTTTAGACTCGTTACCAAATATATTAAATTCAAAATAAATCAGATTTAGCAAATTCTGCAAAATCACTCATTCTGGGAAATTATAGTCTTTTCATGTGTTGTTATTGGAAGATATAATCCTTGTGAGATGCTTAACCACCCTATTTGCTTACAGGAACTTGCACCAGCTCTACTAACTGATGCTGCTAGCTGGATTCAGTTCCGTGGTGTGCTGCTTTGTTTTTTTTTTCTTTTTTTACTCACTTTTGACCATTTTCTTGTATGTTTGATCATGTACAATATGTTTGTTAACAAAGTAGTCAATGAGTTGTACGCCTGAAAAGTGGCCATTCCCCATGGCATCTTCAGCTGTATGTAGATTTAAGGGATCCACCACATTTGTTTTATTTTTCGGAGGGATCAGTTCCAATTGGTTAGGAATTCGGTTCTTCATATTCTGGATGAAGGGTTTGATTTTAATTTAAGAATTTGATGGTGTATGATATGTTTATAGGATCTATTGTTATTCTCGTTTTTGTTTTCGGTTCCATACCAGATAATAGTTCTGTGCTGCCATTCCTGGTGACTTTTTGTCCTCACTTTTGTTTCTGGTGAAATTGATGTAGGGTAAAGTAGTCACTTAGCTAAAATAAAATCCACATTCTTACGTGCAATTTTCTTTTACATGTTTCTGGACTCGTTTGCATTCTATATTATGGTGTAGTCAAACATACTTTATTCTATTAAGGATTAAAACTTTACCCTTTAAATCAATAAATAACTTTCCTTCTATTTTCATGCAGTTTTCACCTAGTTCTGAGCACATACTGCTTGCTTATGGTCGACGCCATAGTTCTCTTCTCAAAAGCATTGACATCAACGGGGATAATTCTCTGTCCGTCTACACAGTTTTGGAGGTGAATATCCAATATTTTCACTTTGTTGTATTCAGTTTTCTTACAATATAAAGACCACTGGGTCAAAAGCTTGATCTATAGATTAGAGCTAATGCCAAAAGGCTTTGGCATGATGATACTGAACTTTAAAAGCTGTTGTTGCAAGTGTATGATTTTATTATACCATCTTTTTCAGAGCTCTAATTTTGAATTCTTTTTATTTTTCTATGGATAAACTCAATCTTGGATATGAAATTTCAGGTATATAGAGTTTCGGATATGGAACTTGTGAGAGTGCTTCCTAGCGCAGAAGATGAGGTGAATGTAGCTTGTTTTCACCCTTTCTCTGGGGGAGGTATTGTCTACGGGACGAAGGTTTGTATTTCACCGTGAAAGGGTTCTTTACCTTCATATTTGTCAAAGTTGGCAATTGCAACCTATTTATAGAGGAACATTTCAATTTGAGTCTTTTTTAGTAGCAGGTCCAGTGGGGCATGTAAAACTGTTGGCTAAAAATGGATTTGTTTTAAATTGTTTATCTGAAAAGAAGTTATTAGTGTAGTGTTGAATACACATTTAATGCTACCGAGTAAAAATTGGACATTAAGTGTTGGCGAGGCGGCCCAGAACGGCTTGAATGTTTTGCTGCCTGTACACTGAATTTTTTTTTTTCATTTTGCCAACCTTTGATGTGAAATATAATTTTTTTTATTTCTCGTTGCAGGAGGGCAAACTTAGAATCCTTAAGTTTAATGGTACGGATGGGGAGAATTTTACCAGACCCGATCAGTTCCTTGACGCCCAAATGGTCGACGTAGAATGATAGTACAGGTTATTTTTTTTTGCCTACATACTTATAAAACCTCATAAATCTTTTTACATAAAAAATTATTGAAAACTCAGATTATTTTATAACCATATTTGAGAAAGTATTTGGAGAAAAGTGTGCTTGCTTATAAAATTCACAAAAATAGTTGGACAAAGTATTTTTGGTTAACTCGCAAAATATTGCTCCCTTCAGGTGTCTTAAATAAATGCAATAATTTTTTTTGACAAATTTACAATTCAAAATTACCTTTTGCCACTCGAAACGTTATTTAATTTTTTGATTAGTGTCCACATTGTAATCAATAGTCAAGACTAAAGACATATTAATTATTATGTATGTCTTTTGACAGCTATTTGGAGAATGCTACGTGCTGATGGCTTTTGACAGCTATTTGTTTGTATTGCAGGGTCATATTTACGCTTTAGAATGTTAAACACAGCGATAATATTCCACATATAGGTATGCAGCCAGGTCAAGATAAACCTTCAGCATTTCTTAGAATAGTAACTAGTGGTTGTGCAAGATTCTATTGAACTTTAGGCTTGCCATTTTCATGCAAACCTATGTAAACTTAAATTAGGTCATTTTGCTTTGTGGCTCAGGTTATATATACCTTTAGGGTTATCGTCATAAACCCCAAATGGGGTTAAGTTTCTCAATGTACTTCTGTGGTTGATTCGGTTCCTTAAAAGAGTTTTTTCTTTTTGTTGAAACTGATCAACTTTTTTAGTGGTCACGTCTTTCGACTTTGTTATTGTTTTACAAATATATCCCTGAACTTTATTTGTTGCGGGGTCTATGAAGGTGTTTTTAACCAGTAATTTAGAAGTGATTAAATTTTAAACCAGTACACTTTGCTTCTAATGCAAAACTGTCAAAAAAAAACAAATTCTTTTCATGAGCGGTTTTCGACTCGTTACAAAATATGTTAAATTCAAAATAAATCACATTTAGCAACTTCTGCAAAATCACTCATTCTGGGAAATTATAGTCTTTTCATGTGTTATTGGAAGATATAATCCTTGTGAGATGCTTAACCACCCTATTTGCTTACAGGAACTTGCACCAGCTCTACTAACTGATGCTGCTAGCTGGATTCAGTTCCGTGGTGTGCTGCTTTGTTTTTTTCTTTTTTTACTCACTTTTGACCATTTTCTTGTATGTTTGATCATGTACAATATGTTTGTTAACAAAGTAGTCAATGAGTTGTACGCCTGAAAAGTGGCCATTCCCCATGGCATCTTCAGCTGTATGTAGATTTAAGGGATCCACCATGTACTGTAATTATCAACACGAACTTGTTTCCCTTTGTAGTTGCTTTCTAAGGTTTTGTTCCATAGATTTCATTTGCGAATGATGTCTGTATTGTTTCTTTTTGTTATACCTTATAGTTCATACTTGTATACATGATCTAACAATGTGTAACCATCGTTTGTGTGTGAAGTTCAGGTGAGTGGATTTTGTAAGTTTCTGGTACTGTATATCCTTGTTTCGTTAAGTTGGCCATTCTTCACTTTTTACCTTGATCGACCAAGACCGGACTGGACCGACTAAAACAGCAGACATAGGGCTGGACCGAAATGTTCGGTCCATGTTCGGGTCGGTCTGGTGGTTCGGTTCGTTGGTCCGGTTCGGTCCAACAAAGCGGGGTTTTGCGTAAGACTGGACTGAATACCGAATATGAAGAAAAGGGTGGACCGAGGGGGACCGAAATGTGTTTTAAGTGCGGTCCAGCTTGATCCAGTCCGGTCTGCGGTCTATTATGGTTTGCCCTATGCCAGAGTGATGACAGCTTAGCGGGAATTGAAAAGGTCTCGAATCGTTTTGGCTGGTTTTGGACAAGCTAATCAATGAAAGTTGGTTCGGGCGAGAGCATGTAAGTGTAGCATTTCTATATCTAATAAAATTCAAAATATTAATTTTTTTACAGGTTAAAAAATAAGCTGTACAAAATGTCCAATATACACATTCTGATTTGTTTGAAGTATGATGTTTAATTTCTTACGACTGCTATTCAGCCATTTTGATGGTTTATTATTCGGTCTTCATCAGAGCCTATAAGAGCCATCAGTATTTCTAACCATATTCAGTTCCAACAAGTAATATTTGGATAACCAAGAATCATCAAGAGGAAGCATAAGTCTCATCTATCAAAAAACTGATAAATCAATAACTATCAGTATTTTGAGTCAAAAATACAAAATTTCCTTCCTACTTCAAGTAAACTAAGTACTTAGTCTAACAGAGCAAAGATATATCTTATTGATTGTGTGTTCTATTGACAATAACCTATTTATAGGTTAACATAATCGTGATGAACAAAATACCTAATCCAATTAAGAAACTAAATAAACATAATTAAGATAAATATAAACCATATACATATTTTATTGTCTAATACTTACACCTCCTCTGAAGTTGGTCAAGTAATGATGTTTCTAAACTGAGCGAATCTGCCTTACAATCGTACACTTTTGGTCAAGAGAAATATGGTTCCCTTTCGTGAAAACCTTCGCAATTGATTAATATACCTTGTTCGGATAGCGCGTACTTCCAACTATGATTTTCAGTGAAATCCTCATCTGCCATCAATCATATCTTGTCTCAATTTGGTCACCTTGTTGATAATAGCTTTCAAAGCTACATCAAACGCGTCTTCTGTCTTTAACTTCGAATGAGGATCAGCATATATCAATCTCGGAATCATATTTATAACCTCTTTCCTCATCATCTTAATTACTTCGGGATCAATTTGACTAAGTTTTTGTTCTATACTTACATTCCTACGAATATCATCCTCAGAAATAAAAACCGAATACCTTGTATAGTTTTTAGGGATATGCCAAGTGTATTGTACATAAAAAGAATTGGGATGAAAGAACACTGGAATACAACCAGCCAAAATCGAATCAAAAGCTGATCTTCGTGTAGGTGAATCACCTTGAGGTTGTAAGCAAAAGATTGAACTTTGAAACATTTTCATTACACCACTCGGCGAATGACACTTCTTATCTCCATCCCCACAATCCAACAACTTCCCAACACTAGAATTCTTACACTGATCAATTAAAAGATTCCTAATCGATGTAGGGTCATTGGGCCGTGGAGCACCTACGAAACAAAACAACCATTTCCGCTCCATTTTCATCATCCTATCTTGCCAATCCAAAACCTCATAATCATAAGACGGATGGAAATAAGTTGGATATGGAATAGCAAAATCATTAGCACTATTCGGGTTTGACTCTATAGTAAGCATTGACATGTTTTTAACCGCAGGTAATAACAAAAGCTTATTACCCCATTTGGAGTCTTCATCAGATGATCTTCTAAAATCCCAAGTAATCCTACCACCAACAAGAAAATGATCTTTACCATTCATGTACTTCCATTCCTCCCTTTTTCTTAACCACTCAACTAGTTCAAAAGAAGTGGCATCTCTAACCGAAATATTATACCCCCAAAGATATCTAGAAGCATCAAACCCCGCGTAAAACGGGACAAAAATAGCTGCAGCTATAGATGAATCATTCGTCAAACATTCATACTGTTTCATCCTATAACTAAAAATAACATCAAGTGTAAACTGATTCGTGGCATACCAATGATCTGAAAACATACCTTCCGTATTATTTAACTCCGGTCCAAACCCGTTATTCATTATGAACGTACACATATCAAAAAGTTTGTTAATACTACCACACTCCTTAACTATATCTTCATTAAAACGTGAAGGAAGATCATGAATATAGACATACCTTCCTCCACACGGATCACTTTTATTTTCTACACTTCTCATTGCCTTCATGAAAGGAGAAACTGACGTATTAGTTTCCAGAATCTCGGATATGGATATCGGATTATCTTGGACAGTTTTCTCGGTACTGGCCGAGAAAACTGTCCCTTCAAATACTCCCAAATGGAAGCATAACAAGTAAATCCATAATATGGCACAGGTTAAACCTAGTACACAAATACAAGATTGTTGGAACATGTAGGTACCTTTTTCCATTTTGGAATGTAGTTTGGTGAACATGTAAACAAAGTGATATAGTCATATGAAGAAGATAAAAGCCTAAGTTAGCGTGATTCCCTCCGCAATATATTATTCCTTGTGTTTGTTGTGGTCTAATTAATGGTTTCTTATGATAACTTGTACGTTATTTTGTTAATAATATTTATAAGTCGATGGTGCCTCGAATTAAAACAACCGTTTCTAATTCATTAAAAATGTTTTTCTCTTATTTGAAGTTAAATTTTACTAATAGTGTTTACGGGTAGGGATTCAGTGAAAAAAAAAAAAAAAACTAATAATAAAAATAATAAGAAGTATTTTTAACCGCATATTTTAAATATAAAAGAAGGGCGATTTATTCATCGGAAATTAAATGTGTCGCTGTCACCATTCTCATTTTTATTTTATTTCTCCTAACAATACGAAACTGTTTGGATTTAATAATCCATTGGTGGTGTTGAAGTAACCAAAAATGGGATCCACATGCAACGGAGTAAAATCGCTTATTATACATGTGCGATTGCGTCTTGAAGTCTTGGGCTCACAAAGCAATGTAACGAATATTATTTAAGTAGAGTAAATACTCCTTCCCAAATCATGTGTTCATTTTTAAATTTTAAAAAGTTTAAAAAAAGTGGGATCCTTAAAAATATTAATCAATAAAATTCCATCATCACTTACTTACAAGCATTTTGATTAGTTATTATTGAAAGTTGACTTTAAATTTAGGATAATCAAAAATACCAAAGTTGACTTATATTTTTTTGACGAAGAGAGTAGTTTTTAGTACTTTTTATATAGTTTTATTACAATAACTAGGTTTTTTTTAATAAATTTTTACCCGTCGTGTGATACATGACCAATTCATACAATCTCTACCCGTTTAATAATTTTTTGCGTTAATATACGTTGTGCTTATTTTATTCACCATAGTAATGTTGATATGTTAAAAAGGACGTAATCTGCTTTCTGGTTACTAACTTTAAGGACTAGTGTTGCTATTGTTTAAACTTGTTTTGTAGTCCTTGCTAGTTTTGTACAAAATGAAAAGACTTGACTTAGAAGAATGAAGGAAAGAACATGAAAGGGCTTCTTTGCAATATCTTCAAGGACTAAAAGCTGCAGTATGTCAAGAGTTTATTTTTTATGTATATTATGCCCAGTTTTAACACTATCTTTCAATTCTGTTATCATATTTTTCTCTCTCAAAGCTCACACATAATCAATCTCTCTCAAAGATACAAAGCCTAGTTTCTAGATCATCTAGATCTTGCTTTGCTCATTTTACTTTGTTTCTTGTAATAGAACTATTATCATATTAGATAATAGATCCACACCATACTTTGTTCTGATTGAGATCAGTTTTTGATGCGTGAATTGCGGTCAGTTTTACTTCTCAACTCTCAAGGAATCTTGAGAAGCTTGCAATCCCCACTAGGCAGTGTACCTGACCGATGTAGTATAGTGTAGTGGCAAGTACCGGGGGATTGATCGTTCTCTCGGGGAATAGTGTTCGTTAGGATTGAAAGTAGTCTAATTAGGTCTAGGGGTGAGGGATGATTCTTTTTGTATTTTTATATTTTAAGGAAAGCAAGTAAAAATCTCGGTTTTGGAAGAGTGGGCGGAATTAGTTGCTAGTCAACTAACCCAAATAAACTACTAATGCAATAAAAATAAAATGACAAGAAAATAAAATGAGAAAACTTATATGGAGAAAACGTGTTTACTTAGACTTCATTACTCCATAGTTATATTTCATTGATTAATAGTTTGTTACAATTGGGTGGGTGACGGGTTGCATTCCTTAATACCATTCGTGGGGCCGTGTACGATCTTCCCCAACTCTATATCTTCTATCTCTTCCTATGGCGACACGTTTAGTATCCTAACCATGGCCTCCTTAATAGTCACTTATGCATTAAACACAACCATTAAAATCGTAGTACACATCCGATTCATGTTTCTTAAGACGTTCAAGCATGTTACCATATAGGAGATTAGCCAGTTTTCTTAAGCCTAACATCGATTATCATTCACCCAACAACAATTAATAACAAACCCTCAATCAATAATCAATAACTAGGTTTCATTAGATCTAAGCAAATACAAATAAACCTAGCCTAGCATGTTAAAAGAAAGACAAGCATAAGATATAATCAAACAACACATAGACATACTGAATGATTGATGGATTACTTATCTTTAATCAAACATGAAAGAAATAAGGGTATGAAACCCTTTAAAAGTTCTGAAATTCGTACTAGGGTTTGTGTGTGTGTTCCACCAAAAAGTTCCTCCCATAATGAATGAAAAATCGAAAAGTATATATAGAATTACAAAGGTGACGACGTCTCCTTTTAATGGGTGACGCTGTCATCTTGCCGCGGCTAGGGTTTCTTGTCGCCCAATCCTTCTACTTGACGCCGTCTGCTTGTAAGTTTTCTGGGCCGTCACGCTATAAAGAATATACGTGACGGCCTACTTCAGGTAAAGAGTGACGCTGTCACGTGTTAATTATAAAAATTATTCTGGTGCGTCAAGTGTAAACGTGATATCCACCTCATGTCTTAAAGAATGACGCCGTCCCTTTGGAATAGGTGACGCCGTCAGGTACAATTTCCAGCTTGGATTCTTGACTTTGTCGTTTTCTTTACTTTTTGCTTCAAAAACGTCCAAAATGCTTTGCTTTCCAGAATTCTTCTCAAAAGTACCTAAAATGACAAAAGGAATGATTTAAGGTAATATTTGATCATATTATCACGACTTAGGACTTTAATGACCTCTTAAAAGCGTAACACTTTTCGTCTCATCAAATAATGATCGATGAACAGTAAATTCTGACGATGAAGAGTACTCCAGGAGTCCAGGATGAACAGTAATTCCGTCGATGAACATTACTCGTGAATAGTGATCGATGAACAATAACATTTTTTTGATTGGAACCCTACTTTGGTAGCCCTCTCAACAAGGACTCTCAATGAAAGCACCAACTGATACGACCCATTAAGGTTGTATGGATAGTAGCACCCGTTCAAGCATGATGCGAGCTCCTAAGAAGAGAAGAAGAGAAGACCAGATATATTTTATTTGACAAAGCTTAATGAATTCGTTCATAATGATGTGATATAAATACTCTATAAAGATAACTCTTAATACAACTCGAATAGATAACTCCTACCACAATGACANCAATGAAAGCACCAACTGATACGACCCATTAAGGTTGTATGGATAGTAGCACCCGTTCAAGCATGATGCGAGCTCCTAAGAAGAGAAGAAGAGAAGACCAGATATATTTTATTTGACAAAGCTTAATGAATTCGTTCATAATGATGTGATATAAATACTCTATAAAGATAACTCTTAATACAACTCGAATAGATAACTCCTACCACAATGACACTTTCCTAGATAACGACTCACATGGCACAATCCTAACATGACTCAAATACGGCTAAACAAAAGAAAGTTATCCAATGACATAATCCGTATGCCAAACCCTTTTGGTTCGCCCCCCGTCATCAACCGTAGGCGTATCACTTACGGCAATGAAACTAGGACTATGTAGACGGGATTTTGAATCTTCATTATCTCGTTAAAGGACAGTGAACAAGATTCATCATCATCGCTTTTTTCCTCGTAGTTTATATACTGATCACTCTTACTATGCTTATACCGTTTTGTTCCTCCTTTTGACCTCTTAGATATGAAAAATAAGCCACATCAATCCGCGTACGGCAATGAAACTAGGACTATGTAGACGGGATTTTGAATCTTCATTATCTCGTTAAAGGACAGTGAACAAGATTCATCATCATCGCTTTTTTCCTCGTAGTTTATATACTGATCACTCTTACTATGCTTATACCGTTTTGTTCCTCCTTTTGACCTCTTAGATATGAAAAATAAGCCACATCAATCCGTTTATAGATGAACAAGTTAACTATAAAATATAAGCAACATCAGCCACTTCATATTGTCACTCGTACATCATGTGTTCGGTTAGCATTATCTTGATGTTTATTGTTTGTAATGGATGACAATGTGCAAAAGGCGGTATATATTAGAGATGAAGAGGAGTTGTTAGATATGTCATTTTATCTTTGTACCTTTGGTTAATTTTAGTGGAAACGCCTTCGTTTCATGCATCTTCAAATGAAAAATATATGATTCTATATCACGTCCAAAGGGCCAGATAGGTAAAGTGAAACATGTCAATACATAGATTGACATGTTGAAAGACTTCAAAGACGTATTTAAATGTTTGTTAAAACAAAGCCGAAAGGAAATATTACATACGAATGAACTCAACTGAAATAAACACGAAGGGATAAAGTCACAAAACAAAGCATATGTTGTCGATTTAGAAGTAAATACTAATAGTTCATGTGATGTAAATTTCATGTTTATCAAAAAGCATCAACAACTGCAACAATTTATTTTCCTAGCTAGTTCAAGAAAACAATACACAAACCATAAACTAAGTACATACGGTTCCCATTTGTGAATACCCCCTCTTAGTTACATTGTTCTAATAACGCGTACTTCCAGCTATTACTTTCAGTAAAATCGTCATCCGTGTTGCCATCAGTCATATCTTGTCTCAATTTCGCAACCCTGTGGATAATCGCTTTCAAAGCTATATCAAATGCATCTTCTGTCTCTAACTTCGAACGCGGATCAGCATATATCAATCTCGGAATCATATCAATAACCTCTTTCCTCATCATTTTAATCTGTTGAAGATCAATTCGACTAAGTCGTTGTTCTATACTTGTATTATTACGAATTTCATCCTCAGAAATAAAAACCGAATACTTTGTATAGTCTCTAGGGATATGCCAAGTGTATTGTATGTAAAAGGAACTGGGATGAAAGAACACAGGAATACAACCTGCCAATATCGAATCAAAAGACGATCTTCGTGTAGCACAATCACCTCGAGGTTGTAAACAAAATATCGAATTTTGAAACATTTTCATAACACTACTCGGCGTATGACACTTCTTATCCCCAACCCCACAATCCAACAGCTTCCCAGCACCTGAACTTTTGCATTGATCAATTAAAAGACTCCTAACTGATTTAGGGTCACCGGGTCGTGGAGCACCCGCAAAACTGAACAACCATTTCCGCTTCATTTTCATCATCCGATTTTGCCAATCCAAAACCTCATAATCATAAGATGGATGGAAATAAGTCGAAAATGGAACAGAAAAATCATTAGCACTGTACGGATCCGACTCTGTAGTAAGCATCGACATGTTTTTAACCGCTGGTAATAGCATAAAATTACTACCCCAGGCGGATTCTTCATCAGTTAATCTTCGAAACTCCCAAGTGGGCCTTCCTGTAACAAGAAAATGATCCTTACCATTCATGTACTTCCATTCATCTCTTTCCTGTAACCACTCAACAAGTTCAATGGAAGTAGCATCTCTAACCGAAATATTATACCCCCAAAGATATCTAGCAGCATCAAACCCCGCGTAAAACGGGACAAAAATGGCTGAAGCTAAAGACGAATTATGTGTCAGACATTCGTAGCTTTTCAGTCTACTATGGAAAATAATCTCAAGAGTATAATGATCTGTAGCATACCATCCATTATCCGAAAG
>LBNU01013345.1:65144-80866 GCA_014162995.1 Artemisia annua
GCACCCTTTTACACGAACAGATGCGATGGTTCGTTGTAACCATTCGCTTAGTATAAATACATGTAATCCTGTAACATTACAATAGTTTGGAAGAATTAATATAAGTTATCTTTAGTTATTTGTTTGCAAATTATTCGAACCATATACAAACATATCGATCCAAACACAAGCACAAACACTCGACACACAATACAGAAACTTGGGACAACAAACAGTATGTGGAACGCGATGTTCACACAAACGCAGAAGCCCGCTAAGGAGAGTGTGGTTGTTATTATACATATATGTGAGATGATTTTGATAATTGACTGGCCGGTCCACACGTTCCGCCATAATCCGCCATAAGACCAATATGTGTGCCCATAATGAGAAACGTGACCATATCCGCAAAAAAATTTCTCAAGGCTGACCAAAGCTTCAGTTACAATTACAATTTACTATGTAGTTTAATACCTCTTGTATTGTTAAACATCAAGGTACACATTTGATATTATGTACGCCGTAATTTATCCTATTTTAGACATCTATTGGCTTGACATCTAACTTGCTCTAAACCATAAACTATGTTGGTGTTAAATCACCAATATGATTTAAGAGTAGTGGATTGACTTAGTTGATCAATGTGTAATTATGATAAATGTTCATCAAGTCGGGGTTGTGTGGAGTGCACACTTGTATGACGTTATTATGATTATCATTCGTGGGCGAAGCCTAGAATCACGGGGGTTCGGGGCCAGCGCCCCCGGTAGCGGGGTTCCAGGGGTGGCAGCCCCTGGTAGCAGGGTCCAAGGGGCGGCAGCCCTGGCTTGGAAAATTTTTATTTGGTATAAAGTGCTATGTTAAAAACGCACTTGAAAATAAAATTCCTGGTATTTTGGACCTCAATTTTGCCCTTTGATTTAACAGTTTCGGTAGTTAACTGTTTTTCGGTTTTATTGGTCATATGTTCATCATCATATCTGGTTCTGTTCATAACAACAAAACATATTCTCGTTTCTATATCTGAGTTTTATCCGATTTGAGATTTCGATAGAACCATCGAAATACTTCAATCTGAAAGTATTTACACGACTCTCAGATTACTGTGATCCTAATTTTCTAACAAACTATCGATAAATAATGATATCTAGCTATTTGAAATCGTGAATCGCCATCCATCTGACAGAACTTGACTGATGAGTAAAAACTTAGAATCCACCTCCCACTGATAATGTGACCAACACCATTGAACATTGCTCTTTTAAGAATATGACAACTTGTTACTTGATGAATCACATTGAACTGTTTACTAAGAAACTTACTAGTTTATGATTATCCTTAATGGGCAACTTTGATCATTAGTCATCATCTTAATAAAGCACAAGTGGGTGTGTCTTCTTTATTCATCTTGGACAAGAAATGTTGAGTTGTGGAGACTCATATAGGCTTTGATGTTAATCTGACGCAGCGTAACAACGGTAGGACTATGCGTAAGCAGATGCTCCTTGGAATCTTACTCTTAAGAAGAGCAGAAGAAGATTGACGAAGCTTAGTCAGCAAAGGCTCCGAGATACAGGCTTCGAGGCAGAAACTGGAACATGGGCTTGGCCCATATGTAATTAGTCTGACCTTTAAGATGTAATCTTGGGAGCAATTAGTGTTAACCTTAAAAGTGACGACATTACGGGATTAGATTAGAAACGTAACTATCTTTGCCCGCAGAGTCTGAGAGTCTCGGCTCACTCCAGTTGGTGCCCCGCTAGGCCAGGAGAGTTGCCTGGAGCTATTCCTTGTGGGGTGGACAATGGCTGGTGCCAAAAGGCACCCGGGGTCAGGGTGTCTCCGCCAACCTACACCTTTTTTTGTGGATCTTTGCCCCCAGAGACTAATACTGTATATGAGGCAAAATTATGTAATGTTGTGCCTATAAATACCTCTCTAAAATCTCCTAGATGGGTGTGCTTGAGTTAGGATTTGTTTAAAATAATAAAACTCTTCCTTTTTCTCTCACTCTCTCTTTTCCCTCTCTAGAACCAGCCATGTTTTTCCAGTTTCTAAGACCACCCGGACCACAATATCAACTAGTATTTCGATCTTAACATGTGGCATCAAAGCTTGGTTTCAATATTACTTTGATTTTTTGGTTCATGTGTTAATCTGTCATTTTTTCGGGTCTAAACTGTCAATGAACTGGTCAGTCTTTAGCAGACTTGATTTATTACCAGTTCTTGGCTGTTTTTCTGGTCTAAAAATATGTTTTGTTCCTTCTGGTCAAAGAAAGATGGAATGAAAAGGTATCGGGTTTAACGGATGTTAAATCTGAGTTACATTTTCTTGACTTTATTTTTGGTCTGAAACTATTTTTATGTATATCTGGAATAAGTCTTTAATTTTTCAGATCTGGGTTTTAGATGAATCTCGACCAGAAACATACTCGAGAAAAGCTCGACAGACAAAAACTCGACAGATTTTTACTGATTTAAAAAACCTCAATCTTGACAAACAAACTCGATAAAATAAGTTGTGGTAGTGGTCCGGCCTTTTAGGAGATGTAAATCGGTATATTTTACTGAGTTTGACCAGATTCATCTTGTTTGACCATTTACCAAGTTTTGACAAAACTATCTTTACAGAGTTTAACATAACCTCAGACCATCATTGTCGTCCTTGGTCCAAAATCAAAAGCGAAAAGTCATAGAAGAATGGAAGAACAGTCAACATGAGAACAACAAAAATCAACTACAACTATCCTAATCCTTAACAACACAACCACAAAGCCTCACAATCACTCCCCAACACACAACTAAGACTCGGACTTTAAAGATTTTATAGAAACTGATGGTTATGAAATATCCGGTTTTAAATTTATAGTACCGAATCCTTTAGATAATCACCAACACTCACCGGCAATGTACCCATTTGTGTAGTATAGATAGTCGGCAAGACCGGGTCGTTCGCTAGGAGCGAGGGATCCTAGATGTCTAACTCGTAGTTTTAATTAATCACCTACAATTTAAATCCACCCATTATGTTTAAGCTAATTACTAAAGACAAAAAATAAATAAACAAAACAGTAAATTGGTGAAGAGAAGATAAAGATGTTAGCCGAGTAGTTTGATAGGTCCAAATATCTCACAATAAATTAGTGATATGTATAAATCAATTAGTGATATGTGTGTTATGTATATCTCGTAATTTGTGGGATTCTCCCATAATTACTCCCTCCGTCTCAAAATTATTGTCCAGTTTGAATTTTCAAAGTCAAACTGGTTCAACTTTGACCATAAATATATATTTTTTAGTATATAATACTTGATGAAAAATTATACAGTTGAAAAGTACACTTAAAACTCAATCCATTTATATATTTTGCATCAAATATTATATAACACCCACAAAAATATTTAAGGTCAAAGTTGAAGAAGACTAAAAAAGTCAATACTGGACAATAAATTTGGGACGGAGGGAGTACTTTCTAACAGACTTTGTAATCCCTTTATATGGGACAATTGTGATGCAATACAGAATACACAAAAACATTCCATTCATCCCACATCTATATACTTTACATGGTATCAGGCCATTAAGATCCAAAAAATCTAAAGTCTTCCGCTGCCGCCTCCGGCCGCCGGCTACACGTCGGAGGTTCGGAGGGCTCCCTTTAATCCGTAACCAAAATAAACCACAACTTCTTCTAAATCTGTGATCTTTATGTTTTTCTAGGGAAAAACAAGCTCCGTTTGTTTGGAAGGTTCTTTGGGGGTTGAAGTTTTAGAACCAACTTTCGTTTTATCATCTTTTCTTTTGATGTTAGTGCATGAGTTTATTGTTCTTCAATTAGTTGATTGTTCGTACGGCTTTGTTACCAGTCGACTAAAGTTGGCCGTTGGTACCAGTCCCTAAAGTCGACCGTTGGTACGGTTGTGTTACCAGTCGACTTAGCCGACCGTTGGTACCGGTCGACTAAAGCGACCGTTGGTACCGTTTTGTACGAGTCGACTAAAGTTATCTTTTTATTATGTTAATGTCTTTTTTTTTCTTTTTTTCTAGTTTACTACTCCAGTCCAAGCTTTTGCGATTTCGCCGCTCGGACTGCGGGGGAGTGTTAGCCGAGTAGTTTGATAGGTCCAAATATCTCACAATAAATTAGTGATATGTATAAATCAATTAGTGATATGTGTGTTATGTATATCTCGTAATTTGTGGGATTCTCCCATAATTACGTTGTAACAGACTTTGTAATCCCTTTATATGGGACAATTGTGATGCAATACAGAATACACAAAAACATTCCATTCATCCCACATCTATATACTTTACAAAAGAGATAAAGACATGCTTGCCTTGCTAATCCCTTAATTTCGTCAATGACATCATTCTAAGTGCAATGTGGCTCTGGTACCATATCGATTGGTATGAGAATTGCATGATCAAAGAAAAAATAAAGTGTTGCACTTTTAAGCAACATGGGGCTCTAGACCACATATGATATACGATTTGGTATGAGAATTGGTTTCACAATGTATTAGCTTTACAATAGTTATATACACAGTGCATGGCTTGTTCTCCAAGAACATTAGTAAATTAGATAAGGAAATATAGAGTGATTTACGCTTGATACAATCTCAAGTATAACAGAAATATTTACATTAATTAATATTGATTTGGTGAACATTCTAGGCTATAATATATCTCTAATATATAATGCATTCAGATGAATAGTACATAGAGTATATTTACTTTTTACCCTTTTATATAACATTATGGATTTTCGCCCAGAGCCCCAAAATACCTGGGGACGTGGGTTGGAGCAACGTACAAAAACTGTTATGTATTTTTTTCTTTTTGAAATTATATAACGATTATTCAGCTGAAGATAGATTACCAAAGTGATATATTGATAATATAATGACAAATAAATCTATTTCAGTGGTTGAATACAATTTGAAATACTTAAGGAATTTTTTATTTTCCTTTTTTACCTTTTAAAAACAAAATATAAGCCACATCGACCCGTTTATGGATGAACAAACGAGTCAAAATTGTCACTAGTACTTCAAATATACAACAGTGTCACAGTTTAAACAACTACCGTCTTAAAAAATGCTCATGTGTACGATTAGTACATACTGTCTCCAATGATGATTGTTCTTATGTATGACAGTTTACCTAACAAACTAATTTGCAAAAAGTGGTAGAAACATGCTAGTGATATGATGAAGAGGAGTTGTTATGTCATTTGCTCCTTATAAAAATGATGTCTGATTATTTTTAGTGTGAACACTTTCGTTTCATACATCTAAAAATGGATAAATTTTGGTTATATATCACGTAAAATGGGTCAGAGTGGTAAAAGTGAAATTTATCAAGATAGACCATGTTGCAAGTCTTCAAATACACATTTACATACGTAGTAAAACAAAGTCGGAAGGAAATTTTACACATGAATGAACTTAATTGAGACACATACGTGAAGAAAAATCACCTTTCAGGTTACAAAACAAAGCAAATGTCCTCGATTAAGAAATAAATACGGATAATTCATGTGACAGCATATGTAACATTCATTTATATCAAAAAGCATCAACAACTGCAACAAATAATTTTCCTAGTTCAAGAAAAGAATACACAAACTATAAAGTAGTGATACACGAATACCTCCCCCTGAAGTTGGTCAAGTATATATCGTTGTAGAATAGGATTGTTATTCTGATCAAGTTTTAAATTTATATTTAGCTGACTTATCCTATAACACACACTAACGAGCAGTGTACCCGATCAATATGTAGTTAGTTGGTAAGTAGAGTGTCGATCACTAAGAGTGGAACGTAATATCTAATAAGTCTATCAGTATTTTAATTCCTAAGATAGTTTTACAACCTAATCTAACGCAAAGGGGTTTCAGTCTGAGAGACTGGCACGATTTGAGTTGATTAAATAAAATTATAAAACTAATGAGATAGAATACAACGAATGTCGAACACGTACACAGATAGATAATAGATACAGCTAAGAGGCATGACGAATGATTAAGTAGCTTGTCACTTGTTTTATTGCTAGTTTTATATGATGAGTGTCGTAATCTCATCTGTCTCGTTGGTATCTTAATTATAGGCGAGTAAACCCTTAATGATTACTTATGCCTGTATTATTTTACTAACTTATGAGGCTAGTGAAGTAATCGTGGGAGGGGTATGGCAGCCCAAGCAAGCCACATCTAGTCACAGAGGTTATCAATGCACATATAACAAGAACCAAATAGACATCAAATAAACTTTGATCTATGAGAAAGCAATTTTAAGGGGAGCAATATGGCGGTCACAAGCTCATCAATCCTGATGAATTAAAGCTTACTATTACAATAAAATAAAACTACTTAATTGAATTAAAACACAAGCATGACCTTCTTACTGCTCTAAGATCTTCAATGTAGTGTGTCTTGTGTTGCCTTTTCATTGGTATTCTTCTCCTTAGGGTTTATACAGCAGCTTCTGTAACTTTTGGCACACGAAATTCGGCCGTCTCTTAGGGGTATTTATAGTTTCTGTCAGAGGGCTCGATGCGGCGTATCAACTAAGTAGATGTGGCACATGTACTTAACTTCACGTGGGGTCCNTTCCTTTTTTACCTTTTAAAAACAAAATATAAGCCACATCGACCCGTTTATGGATGAACAAACGAGTCAAAATTGTCACTAGTACTTCAAATATACGACAGTGTCACAGTTTAAACAACTACCGTCTTAAAAAATGCTCATGTGTACGATTAGTACATACTGTCTCCAATGATGATTGTTCTTATGTATGACAGTTTACCTAACAAACTAATTTGCAAAAAGTGGTAGAAACATGCTAGTGATATGATGAAGAGGAGTTGTTATGTCATTTGCTCCTTATAAAAATGATGTCTGATTATTTTTAGTGTGAACACTTTCGTTTCATACATCTAAAAATGGATAAATTTTGGTTATATATCACGTAAAATGGGTCAGAGTGGTAAAAGTGAAATTTATCAAGATAGACCATGTTGCAAGTCTTCAAATACACATTTACATACGTAGTAAAACAAAGTCGGAAGGAAATTTTACACATGAATGAACTTAATTGAGACACATACGTGAAGAAAAATCACCTTTCAGGTTACAAAACAAAGCAAATGTCCTCGATTAAGAAATAAATACGGATAATTCATGTGACAGCATATGTAACATTCATTTATATCAAAAAGCATCAACAACTGCAACAAATAATTTTCCTAGTTCAAGAAAAGAATACACAAACTATAAAGTAGTGATACACGAATACCTCCCCCTGAAGTTGGTCAAGTATATATCGTTGTAGAATAGGATTGTTATTCTGATCAAGTTTTAAATTTATATTTAGCTGACTTATCCTATAACACACACTAACGAGCAGTGAACCTGATCAATATGTAGTTAGTTGGTAAGTAGAGTGTCGATCACTAAGAGTGGAACGTAATATCTAATAAGTCACTATGACCCGCTAAGCATCCATGGCTGAAGTTCTGACCATCTGTCAGAGAAAAAAGAACTTGATTTTCTCTGGTGTCCCGGTTCCAAGCTCTGAGTGAAGCCCCAAAAGCATAATCTCAGAGCATTTGAACCATCAGTATTTTAATTCCTAAGATAATTTTACAACCTAATCTAACGCAAGGGGGTTTCAGTCTGAGAGACTGGCACGATTTGAGTTGATTAAATAAAATTATAAAACTAATGAGATAGAATACAACAAATGTCGAACACGTACACAGATAGATAATAGATACAGCTAAGAGGCATGACGAATGATTAAGTAGCTTGTCACTTGTTTTATTGCTAGTTTTATATGATGAGTGTCGTAATCTCATCTGTCTCGTTGGTATCTTAATTATAGGCGAGTAAACCCTTAATGATTACTTATGCCTGTATTATTTTACTAACTTATGAGGCTAGTGAAGTAATCGTGGGAGGGGTATGGCAGCCCAAGCAAGCCACATCTAGTCACAGAGGTTATCAATGCACATATAACAAGAACCAAATAGACATCAAATAAACTTTGATCTATGAGAAAGCAATTTTAAGGGGAGCAATATGGCGGTCACAAGCTCATCAATCCTGATGAATTAAAGCTTACTATTACAATAAAATAAAACTACTTAATTGAATTAAAACACAAGCATGACCTTCTTACTGCTCTAAGATCTTCAATGTAGTGTGTCTTGTGTTGCCTTTTCATTGGTATTCTTCTCCTTAGGGTTTATACAGCAGCTTCTGTAACTTTTGGCACACGAAATTCGGCCGTCTCTTAGGGGTATTTATAGTTTCTGTCAGAGGGCTCGATGCGGCGTATCAACTAAGTAGATGTGGCACATGTACTTAACTTCACGTGGGGTCCAAGATTAATATATTCTGGAATATTCGTACACCGTCTTCAGATGCTGCGTAACTTGATTCTTCTATGCGGCGCATGTCCTTCAGTATCTTGGATAGTCTTTGGTGAAGTCTTGAGAGTGATACGCCGTATGTTAGAAATGTAATACAGCGTATCTGGAGTAGAACAAGTTGGTTCTTCTTCGTTGACCAAGGTTTCATATGCGGCGCATGATATAATTACATGCGGCGCATTCTTCAAAGTCAGGCAATGGTCTTTGAATTCATCTAAGTATGATAATGCGGTGTATCTGTCTAGAATGATACGGCGTATCTCCTTCAGTTCAGTAGACTTTTTCCATCTTGATCATTTAGCTCAATATTTCGTCCAAAATCATTAACTTTCACCAAATGCTTGTTTTTAACTGAGAATTACAAAAGTAAATGATTAAGTATCAATTCTCATAGATAATATAATAAAACAAGTCAAATATATAGGACAAATGATGACAATAATATGTACTTATTTGATGTCATCATATGCTGTTTTTATTAATGGATTGAATCTGCCTTACCATCGTTCACTTTATAGATATGGTTCCCATTTGTGAATACCCTCATAGTTACCTTGTTCTAATAACGCGTACTTCCAGCTATTGATTTCAGTAAAATCCTCATCCATGTCGTCATCAATTATATCTTGTCTCAGTTTCACCACTTTGTGGATAATCGTTTTCAAAGCTATATCAAATGCATCTTTTATCTCTAACTTCAAGTGATGATCAGCATATACTAATCTCGGAATCATATATATAACCTCTTTCCTCATCATTTTAATCTTTTGAGCAAGGTTTTCAAGATCGGGATCCTACCCAGGATCGTTTTCGTCTTTGCAAGATCGTGATCGTAAGATCGGATCGGGATCTTAAGATCCTACTTAAATGTCATTTTCTTAATAGTTTTTGTAATATTATACAAATTTACAAATTATTATATATCATAAACACAAAATTATATGAATGTTTCACCGAAATGTTGTCCTAAATTATGATTATGAAATGTTTAATAAGATTAATATGTTGTTTTTTAAATTCTACAAAAAATAATCCAAAAAAATGCAGTTTTTTAGTTTGTTATCTGAGAAAAGTAGGATCGGATCGGATTAGATTTTAAGATTATATGGTCAAGATCGGGATCCTATAAGATCTTAAGCTTTCAAAGATCCTATGTAAGATCCAGATCGTTTTTGCTTTGCAGTATCGTAAAATCGTAAAATTCTAAGATCAGGATCGAGATCCTGACAAAAATAGCTGAAGCTAAAGACGAATCATTTGTCAAACATTCGTATTCTTTCAATCTACCATGGAAAATAATCTCTAAAGTATAATGATTTGTAGCATACCATCCATTATCCGAAAGCACACTTTCTGTATCATTTAACAACGGTCCAAACCCGTTATTCATAGTGTACATACCTTTACACACATTGATCCAATTGTTAATACTACCACATTCCTTAACTATATCTTCGTTAAAACGTGACGGAAGATTTATTAGGCAAGAATATGTTTGGCTCAAGCCCACTTGTGGGTTAGGTCATTAGGGTTTGTAATCTATAAATATCGATTAATAATAGAGTTACACCGACGGAGTTTACAATATTCTAACATGGTATCATGAGTAGGTTTGATGACGAGACCTAATTGGCCGCCATAAACCGCTGCATCTATGCCACCCTATCATACCTTAACCGTCACCTATCGAGCCTCTCTTTTACGATCCTTAAACCCTAATTTTCTTTCGCTTTTTTCCTTCCATTTTTGTGTGTTCGACCGATTCGGTTGGAATTTGTCAAAAAGTCTATTGTGGTGGCTGTGTAGTTTGACGCAAGATTCAGTTGAGAATTAAAAGGATATTATCCCATTTGATTTATTTACGAAGCACAAAGATGAAAAGGAGGAGCTGAGCAGAAGAAGACAAGAATATAGATTATCTTTTTAATTCCTTTCACTTTAGTAAAAAAAAAAAAAAAAGTTTGTTTTTTATTGTTTGTTTGTTAATTAGTCGATTGTTTGTACGACTTTGTTACCAGTCGACTTAGTTGACTGTTAGTACCAGTCCCTAAAGTCGATCGTTGGTACGGTTGTGTTACCAGTCGACTTAGCCGACTATTGGTACCAGTCGATTAAAGTCGATCGTTGGTACGGTTTTGTTACGAGTCGACTATAAGTTATGTTAATGTTTTTTTTTGTTTTTTCTTTTCTAGTTTACTACTCCAGTTTGAGCTTTCGCGATTTCGCCGCTCGGACTGCGGGGAGTATTAGGCAAGAATATGTTTGGCCCAAACCTGCTTGTAGGTTAGGTCATTAGAGTTTGTAATCAATAAATATCGATTAATAATAAAGTTACACTGACGAGGTTTAAAATATTCTAACAAATGTTGGTATGTAAATTCAGTTATATAGTCAAATGAATGGGTAAGGATCCAGTGAGAAGAAAACTTAAAATGAGAAGAATGAGAAATAACTATAACCACATATTTGAGATGCGTCGACTTGAATTAGATGCACCTCTATTCATTTAGATGCATCTTACTTAGTTTCGAAAGTGATTTTGAAGTGAAAACAATGTAAAGTAGTACTAACAACAAATTTGACTCGCAGATGGCGAAAAATACATAGAATTGGCCTAACTTGTTGAAATGCATCTAATATATGTATATGCATCTAATTTTTAGCTAGTGGGTGCATTTAAAAGATTAGGGATGCATCTAATTCAAGTCGACGCATCTCTAAAGTGTATTTATAGTTATTTTTCATCCTTCTCATTTTAAGGTTTCTTCTCATTTGATCCTAAGTCTCAAATGAATAAGATTAAGCTTAAGATAGCGTGACAGGTGCAAAGTAAACACGTGTAAAAATATGATATGATGATACCTTTTAATAGTTGTGTTGTTTTTGTCAAATAAATGGTTCCTTCATAAAACTTATGCCAACTTGTTAGCATTAAAACTTATAATGAAAGTTATTGAGATGAGACTATTGAGATTAATTTAAATCATAAAAACGCTATAACGAAAGCTAATGATGCTATTCCACCATTGCTTATTACATGTGCGATTGCTTCTTGAGCTCGCAAAATATAATGAAGGTTATTTAAAGAGTTTTTAGTATGTTTTTACATAGTCTTGTTAAAAATATAAAAATTGCAAGAATGCCTCTCTAAGTCAATTAGCGAAGTCACAGCTTTGTACTTTATGATCTAAGAAAATCTGTATACTTAGGGTGGAAATGATTCAACTATCTCGTAAAAAGCTTGAGATTGTATCATATAAAATCAAAACGAGGCGAGTTTGAAACAATTTGAGCCCGAACTCAAGCTCATGTTGGGGCTCATTTAATAATAGAACTCTAACTGGAGCTTTATATATAGAGATCAACTAAACTCACGATCCTTACAAATATATATGTACATATATTTCAAATATGTATACCTATATATAAACGAGCTCAAAAGAAATAAACGAGCTCGTGCGTGTTATGCTTAATAAACCTTGTTTAATTCTAGCTTTATTTCGTTTAACTAGTCACAAAAATAAGTCACGCCTAAGTTGAGGTCGAGTTTGTGAAATTTGTCAAGAGCCAAGCTCGAGCTAAACTTAGAAGGGTCGAAACAAGCTCGAGCCACATCTCGAGTTTTATAATTATAAATCGGTTGAGTTCGAGATTTACAAAATGTGTTTTATGCTTAGGTGCCGATAGCTCAACAGGAACCAACAGAATGTGTCTAACCGAAACAATAATCTACAAGATGAGGGAAGGTAGACTAAGATGGTTAGGACATGTCAAAAGGAGACTACAAACAACGTCGGTTAGGAGAGTCGAAGCTCTGTTAGTTGACGGCTTGAGGAGAAGGGGTAGGCCAAAACTTAGGTGGGATGATAGATTAAAGTAGGACATGAAGAAGTGATGAAGTGTAACTTCATATGCTTTTAAGAGGTCATTTAGCCTCTAAATTCGTATATATTTGATCATTTATTACCCTAAATCGTTTCGATTTGAGTTTTAAGTACTTGGGAAGCAAATGCTCGAAAAGGAAGCGTTTCAGCTCAATTGGATGGGAAAACGAAAAAAATGACAACATTGGAAAAAACAATCACGAGAAGAGCCCGTGGCGTCGTCACAGTCTAATAGGAGACGCCGTCACCAGAGCACGCTAACCATACAGGCTCTGGAGATGGCCTTAAGTTGACGGTGTCAAGACCAAAATTATGAAGGATGACAACGTCACAACCCCAACATTACGCTGTCAGAACTAAGTTGGTGCAGAAACGAAACCCTAAAAGACAGCGAGCTGACGGTGTCACACTTAACAAGAGACGCCGTCACAAATGTAAATCTATATATATTTTCACATTATTTTCATAATAAAGTGTGGAACTTGTATGCAACTTGTGGAGGACAAACCTTAGATGAATTTCACATACTTTGTAGGCCTTTTTGCCATTCGTAACTCCATGTTTTATTGAAGATAAGTTATTCATTTATTAATCGTTACAATATATCTATGTGTTGTGTGATTATTTGTCTTTCTTTTCTTTGATTTAACATGTTAGGCTAAATTATATTGTGTTTTCTTATATTGCAGAAGTCTAGTTGTGATCTTTGATATTATTGCTTCTTGTGAGTGGTTTGTGCGTCAGGCATTAGAAAACTAGTTGTATATCGTACCACAGTTTGACCCGTCTAGTGAGACGTGATTAGATTAGAGGATACCCTCGATTATAGTCGACTAGGTGGATTTCTTATTAAGTATTTATTGCACGTGAATTTACTATTGGGAGGGAGCATGTCTGCAGGTAACACTCACCTAGGTTGTCACGTAGATAACAGATTTGACCAGCCCACTGTTGAATTAGGTGAACGCTTACACATTATATTAACGAGGGTAACAGGGCAATAAGTTAGAGAATTTAACTATGGAGTAATGCATGATTAAGTGAGCATATTTGTTTACCTATACGAGTTTCCACCAAATTTACTTAACCTGGCAATTAGTTTAGTTTTAGTTTAATTAGTGTGTTAAAAACCAAACTCTTTAAAACCCGAGATTTTACTTGCTTTTAAATAAATATAAAAGGACCAAAAAATAATCTTCCCTAATCGCTTGTCCTCAATTTTTCCGGTAACACTTATACACTACATTAATGAGGGTAACATGGCAATAAGTTAGAGAATTCAACTAGGGAGTAATGCATGATTAAGTGAGCACATTTGTTTACCTATACGAGTTTCCACTAAATTTACTTTTCCCTGTAATTAATTTAGTTTTAGTTTAATAAGTAGTTAAAAACCAAACTCTTCAAACCCGAGATTTTACTTGCTTTTAATTAAATATAAAAAGACCAAAAATAATCTTCTCTCAACCCTTAGAGACTTAATTCGACATACATTTCGAGCCTACCTCACTATTCCCCTAGCAAACAATCAATCCCCCTGTCTTGCCTATACTACACTACAACAGTTAGGTGCTCTACCTAGAAGGATTGTAAAACTTGGTGTGTTTACAATTATCTGCATCAAGGAGCTTCTCTAGTCCGAGGACATGAACTCTAACAGGAACACGTGGAGAGATAGAATTAGAGTTGACTGGTAGAAGGGGTAGGTTGTTTGAGTTTTTAGGTAGTTTTAGCGTTTAGGTTTTTTGGAGCTTCCAAGTTGCTTTACTTTTGCGTTTTTAGGTTTTGAGTTTCATATCTTGTTCCCTTTTGACTTTTAGGTGTCTAGTAGCCTCCCTTAGTCCTTTTGCTTTGCCCATAGGTATTTTTTTTATCCCCTTTGCGTTGCCTTGCTTTGTGCTTCGTTGTTATCTTAGGTTTTAGTTTTTAGTTTTGCCTTTTAAGAAGAGGTCTTTTTCTGGTCGTGCTTTTTTTCTCTTTTGTAACATTGCCCGTTTGCTTTCTTGCTTTTATGCTCTTTTATGTATGCTTTTTCCCTTGCCTCTCTTGCGCTTTCTTTTTGCCTTTTGTTCTTTGTGTATGTGTTCTCCTGCGGCCTATGCTTTTTGTTTGTTTGTTTGTCCTTTCCATTTTTTTATGATGGTTTTCGTTTATTGTTTGTTTGCTTGTTTTACTTGTTTGCTTGAATGTTTCTTGTTGTATGTTATTTGTGATTCCCTTATTCCTGTTTTTTGCGCTTTCATGCTCTTTTTTTTCTTCTATCTACTACTCAATTACACTAGCCAGAAGTCCACCTGGAAGCAATAATTTCTCTACTGTCAAGTTTATTCCGGTGGCAGGGGTAGAGTTTGTCTATATCTCACATACCATTACCCCGCTCCGGCGAGATTGGGTTTGTTGTTGTTGGTTTGGTTGAGTGCTTATAAATCTAGCATATTGTTATACTAGCTTTATGACCCGCCCGATGGGCGGGTTCGCTTCATAATATTGCTTGACAAATTCTAACGGGACGTAAATAAATATGAATAACGGCAAATATGTTAAATCAAAAATTGAAAACAATAAATACAAATAGCTTACGTGGTTCTTATTCGTATACGAATTAAAACTTTTTTATACACAGCGTTTGTTGTGTGGTTTTGTATTCGCTGTCTTTGTACAACTTGGAACAACCACGCTATAAAGAGTGAAAAATGTTGAAAATTTACTAATACATCTCCTTCATACAACACTAGACGAGTACCCGTGCATAGCAACGGGTTTTTATAGCGATAGATAGTTTGTTGATAAAAAAAATTATAACGAAAAATAATAAAAATTTTAGATTTGAGAATTTAAACAATAATGGTATTTGAAAGGCCCGGTTACGACCTGGGTGGTATCAACCGGTTGAACCGGTTCCGGTCGAAAAATAGGGTCGATTAAACTGGTCAACTTGGCTGGGTCAAAAATGGGGGTCAAAATTAATTCTGGGGTCAACCCGCCGGGTTTAAAGCAGTACCGGGTCAAGCCTGATTTGTGTTTATAATTGGTATGTATTTAAATTTGATAGAATATGTTTTAATTAGTTGACTACAAAGTGAATAAACATTGTATTTTAAGGTAATGGATAATGTTTTGAAACCCGGATCCGACCCGGTAGTTCAACCGGTTGAACACGTTCCGTCGGAAAAAAATGGGTCGATTTAAACCGGATAAACTTTGAATAGGGTTCTGGGTCAAGAAAATGGGTCAAAATTAAATTGAGGTCAACCGTCGGGGTTTGAAGCGGTCCGGGTCAACCCCGGGTTATGTGTTTTAATTGGTTGTATTTAATCTGATAAATATGTTTTTTAATTGGTTGGTTACAATTGTGGGGGGAAATTTAAAAATTTAAATTGTTAAAAATTTTTTAAAAGTTAATGATCCATTTCTCCC
>LBNU01013347.1:0-11096 GCA_014162995.1 Artemisia annua
AGTGGCATTGAAGTGGCAGGAGTGGTTGATGTGTCTTGTAGAACTGGGACATCGACCATGGATATAGCTTCTTCATGCTCTTCTCCTGATTTGTCGGCCTCTGATTCAGAAGGTTTGTCAACAAGGAACCGATCACCATATGCTTCAAATTTTCTGAACGATGCAAGGGTACCCGTAGAGCTATCAGGTTCCTCAGCTATCTTTTGGTCATCCGATTTCATCTTGAGGGTATCTTGTACATCAGGATATATGGTAGGAATAAAATCTAAATGAAATATCTCTAAAGGCGTTTCAGTTGCCTTTTCCAGCTCTTGATGAGGTATATCACTGGCTTCTTCTTCTGCTTGGGCTGTGGAGCTTTCCAGTTTAGGTGATTGATGAGTTTTAGATTCTGTCTCACTTGATTCTCCTGTAGGTTCGAGACTTAGGGATTTAGAGATGGTCTTTTCAGCAGATGGTTCGGGAGACCGTCTCTTGAGAATGTATTGGGAAGCTGCAGATTTGTGTTCTAGAGTTGAGATTTTTAACAGTGTGTGTGCTGCCTGTTCCTCGACAATGACAACCTTGCCTTTTCCTTCAACATGTGGTACTTGTTTCAGTTTCCCAGCTTCAGGTTCCTTGAAGCTTACACCCCCGACTGGATGGCTTGGTGGCTTCCCCACACCGGCCAGACTTTCTTCCATTGCTCTTTGCATCATCATATCTTCAATATTTTGAGTGTCTTCAGGTTCAGGGCTGACATCCCTTAGAAGCGTATCCTTTGTTCTGGTTTTCTTAGAGCCCTTATCTTTGCTCTTACTGACTTGTTTTGAAGACTCAGATTGGCTCTTGCGCTTCTTAAACTTAGGTTTATCAGACTGAGTGTGAGTTGTTTCTTCGCTGGCAGATGCAATTTGACTTGCTTGCATCAGTTCCACATACTTGTTGTAGTAAGGAGCTTCCAGGATTTGTTTTGTGAGCAATGGTTTGGGAATAGCCATGCCAAAAATTATGCTGGAAGTGCCCCTGGCGTATTTCAGGAAGCCCACTGAATATTCATCTTCAGACTGATGGAGTGGTGAGCCGGCTCTGGTAGGAAAGCGAAGTGTGCGTTGTAGGGAGGAAATGATAAGCTTGGTAAATCTGATGCTGGGAATGAGAAGTCTAGAAGATTTCTTTTTGTTGTCTCTGTTAGCAGCCAGTTTTGCCTTGTCTTCCAGGAAAGAGTGAATGGAGTGAGTGAATTCTTCCCATATTCTTTCTACAAAATCAATGTTTTTCTACTTTACAATTCCCCAAAGTATTTGAAGTGCTGGAGCTCTGAGTCTTTCATAGCCCGAAGTTTTACCCGTAAGGCATAGGTTGATGAGTGTGATGATGGCCCTCCAGGGTTGATATAGATCATATGTGGAGATAGAGGACAGAGTGACAACCTTTGAGGGGTAACCTAGTTCATCAATGAATTTGATAAGCGTATCAGGGTTAGGTGGTGGTGTGTAAGCGATGTTATCTCCAGTGGGCAAGATCTGGAGTGCACTCCCCATAGTCTCTTTGGTGATGGTTACCCACTGTTCATCTAGCTGACAGCTGTAAGCCCCTGTTGCACCATCATACCGAATGGTGTTCCAGAATTGTTGTAAATAGATAGAAGGAATGGTTGAGGATGCGGTGAATGCTGGGAAAAATGTCGTTTGTTTCAGAATATCCATGGCAATTTTGAGGATGGGATTATCATTAGGCTTGACAGGTTTGAGATAGCAGTTGCTTTTCCCAATCGGAACCCAATCTTGGTGAGGCAGGATCTCGTCATCTGTACGAGAAGGTACAGTAGATTGAGTGGCTGAGGATACTTGAGTGTGGGAGTCAGTCATTATGTTCTGCACACACCAAAATTCATACAAGAAGAGCCAAGAAGGATGTTATGGTTAGAACATGCATAAATAGACACATAGTCAAGGCAAACACCCAACTAGAAGAGTATAAAGCAAATGCACACACCAAGACACCCATAAACCGCTGGGAAAAACACCGCTAGAGTAATTAACCGCTACGCAAACAAACCGCTAAACATGCAAACCGCTAAACAAACAAACCGCTAAGCAAGCAAACCGTCGATAAACTAACCGCTGTTAAAATTAACCGCTGTTAAATTAACCGCTGTTAAATTGACCGCTGTTAAGCTGACCGCAGTTAAACTAACCACTGTTAAACTAACCGCAGTTAAACTAGCCGCTGTTAAACTAACCGCTGTTAAGATAACCGCTGTTAAGATAACCGCTGCTAATCTAACCGCTGCTAATCTAACCGCTGCTAATCTAACCGCTATCAAGAACACATACTAAGCAAACCGCTATCAAGAACACATGTTAACCGCTATCAAGAACATCATATACGCAGACTCCAGATAACACAGAATGTATAACATATATTCGTAGCAATCAACACAACTAGAGGCTCACAACAAAACAATAAGGATAAGCACTAAACTCCTGTCCTACAGCATCTAATAACCAACGATTACTTCTACGTTCTAAATCAGCTAGAACTGCAATAAAAATCGTACGGAGAAGACGAGTAGGCACTAGAAATAATTAACGAAAGAAAGTATAACACACCAAAAACGCACCTAAGAGGATAAAACTCAACGAGAATGCAAGAGATTAAAGGCAAAAAGGAGCAGCGGTTTTGTTTTCGGAGAATAAGAGTGTTTTTGAAAGTTTAGAGAGAGAGAAAAAGTGAAAGAATGATCTAACCGCTGCCCTTATAAATAGTACGAAACCTTTCAACAACATGTCAAAATAAGTCCCTCTACTATACAAACCGCTGAACAGATACACAATATGGCAAAATGGGTCCTTCTATTTTAACCAAGCCGCTGCTAAAGTATTTAAAATGGCAAAACAAGTCCTTTAGTTAAGCATCAAATTAATAATGTATACTAAGCACATACACAAGGCAAGAGAACGACCAGCAAGACAACAAAAGCACACATGAGAAGCAAACAAAGCAAATCAAACAACCATTCTCCCCCTTAATCAATGATCTGAATTTTGTAGAAAAAGTCAGAATGCATTGATTGAAGAAAGAAAACCACAAGAGTAAAGGAGGAAAGATCAAGCAGGTAAATTCAACAGAGAAGATAAAGTCCGAGTCCTGAGAAGAGATACTCAGAAGTCATAGAAAGAAATGCATCAAGGGTGAGATATAAAATCTCCCATCATTGGAGATTTGTGTATCTTTGGCCTCCATGTTTTGTGTCTTCTTGTGTGGAAATAGTAAGAAGATCTTCCACTTGAGTGAGGACAACCTGCATTATCACAAATTTGATTGCATGTATATGGGTTAGTGACAACAGTATCCAAACCCTTAGGGGTTTTCCAGCTGACCATGGGATTGCCATTAGTAAACTCCTTACTTGTTGGTGTCCACTTAAGTCCAATGAGCTTAAAAATTCTACCGGTAGGAATCCACTTTAGGCAAGATCTAGAGTTATTAAACATCTTATGCACAGAAGGTGACTTTCCAAAAATCCTAGGCTTAACCAGTTGAAATTTAGCAGAGTTCTTCACTAAAGTAGGAGTCATCAAGATAGGTTGAGATCCTAAGATTCCGTCCTTATGTAGTTGTGCCCTTTTTCTAGCCCTTTCTAGATCACCGTACATATACAGGACATAAGAGTTAAGATTTTTTATGCTTGGTTTCGACACTGTTTTAGAACTGGTCCTAGGGGAGCTGGGGGCAGAAGTATTATTATGAGTATTAACTGATTTAGTAGACACTTGTTCCACATCAACTTGGGAGGCAAACCGGATTTTTGAAAATTTTGCTCTTTCAAACTTAAATGCACTAGGTTGTCTAACAACAGATAGATTTCTATTACTTTGAAAGACTGGTTTCCCCAAGATTGATGGTTTTTAAGCTCAGTGTTTCCACTATTAATTATAGAATTTCCAGGCTCATGATTAATATGTGTGATAGTGAAGCCTACTTCCTGAAGATGTGCTATGAAATTATCACATTTCTTAGTCCAAGAGTTTGTATGAACTGCAGCCTTAGTACTCTTTTCTTTGAGATACTCATTCAGGTTATTACATTTTAATTTCAAAGACTCATTGTCCAATAGTAATTCACCTATTTTAGACTCTAAATTTCTAGTAGCAATCTCACTACTAACAAGTTTAGCTTTAAAATCATTACACATATCACTCAAATCAGTCATACGGGTTTTCAGATTTTTGATTGTCAGGTTCTTGGTTTCTAGCTGTGTTTTCAAATTATTTATCATAAAGTATTCATGGAAATCAGGAAGTTCCAAATTTTTGCATGGTTGATTATTTTGAAAACTTTCTTCCTTTTGTTGCATTGCGATTTCAAGAGAAATACAATGTTTTTCAAGTTGCAAAAATCTTTTTGAGAGTTCGTTAAAAGTTTCTTTATCAACCATATCTTTTGATTTAAGAACATCAGCCATCAACACAGAACTTAACACTTTATCACGTTCAGCATCCTGATCACACTCTCCTCCTTTATGACTCATATTTGTTGAATTAGACATGGTATGACTATCAGTCTTTTCCAGCGAATTTGAGCCATAAGTGAGTTTGATTTGATCAGTATGCTCCCGTTCATTAGAGAGCACATTATTTTGAACAGTTAGGGGTACCTCGGCACATGACATTTGTTCATTAACCGGTCTAAAATCAGCATTCACGCCATGGGTGACTGGAGTCACTGAACTGCTGGTAGTGTCAAGCTTATCAGTCTCTGATTCTTTACATATCGTGACACCTAACCCATCATCCAAAGCTTTACCCGAATCATCAATACCATCACATGATTGTACCAGAGATCCCTTCACTTTGTTATCATCTAAACATCTGTGTTGTGCTCTTTCCTCAATGAATGCCTTAACATCACCCATGAGTTGGATGAGTGTATATCTGAACGTGTCAACCTCAATTCCCGTGTGATCCGCAAAGCATTTTTTAGTCATCTCACTGTAATGGTCATATTCCAAAGTGAATTTGAATCAAAGAATACTTGGAGTTGTTTGTTGAGTACACTAAGAGCGGCCATGGATCCAGTTTTGGAAGATATTCCTTGGTCAAGCTGTTGTTGCAATTGATCTAAGTTAAGAATCATTGTGTCTGTGAAGATCTGAACATCTTGACCAAAGAGTGTAGCAAATGCACGTTCGTATCCCATTATGAATTCAGTTCCCTTTAGAAGTACCGAGAGGTGTGAGTGAAGATGTAGAAAGCATACTATGGAGCAGTCCTTTGCATTACTGAATGACACTGGTGGCTGACTGATCTCTGTCTCATGAGAGTTTGAGCTTACTGAATCCTTGTCACATAGATCCGGATCATTTGTCATTTGTGTTGTGTTGGGCTTCTTTTTTTCATCGACCATATCATACAGTTTGAGAATCTCGGGAATGGCACTCTCTGACGTGTTTGTCATATTAAGATTGCTCATTGATATAGTAACTTGTTGTGACAAAGATAAACCTCTAACACTTAACCACTAACACTTAACCGCTTCTCTAGTTAACCGCTGGAACTTAACCGCTATGACTTAACCGCTGATTATTAAACCGCTGACAATAGTAACCGCTGACAGAGTAACCGCTGGTAAAGTAACCACTGAAGAGTAAACCGCTGGTAACTTAACCGCTGAAGAGTAAACCGCTGGAAGTTAACCGCTGAAACAGTACAAAGTACAGCGTAATGTTCGCTCCACTACTTGTCCTAACCGCTGTTGCTAACCGCTAAAGTCCCAACTTAACCGCTGCGAAGAACACCTTATCGTAGAGCAAACCGCTGCCAAGAAAAAGTTCCAAAACAACTCGTACACTACTCAAACGTTAGATTTAGTCCAACCAACTGATAAACTAGATGAATCTAACCCCTCTAATCCTAGAAGTACAAGAAAGAACACAAGAATCACCACAAACAAGCTCCAAAATGAGTAGAAACCACCCTAAACTAGTAGAAACCAAAACAAACCATACACCACAAGTCCTACAATCCCTAGGATATAACCATGGAGCTCTGATACCAATTGTAGAACACTAGATAACATCAAAAACACGTTTATACTTGTGGTTTTGGCTTGTTATACATAGAAAGAAAAGAAAGAAATGTAGAGAGAGAAAGTTAGAGAGAGAAAGAGATGAAGCCTTGGAGAGAAAACCAAAAAAAATGAGATTATGAGAAGGCTTACCCTCTCCAAGGATGGAGAGGGTTTATATGTACATGAGTTTTGCCATTAGGGTGTGCCACTTGGGCTGCGGATCAGGTATACAGTGGGTAAAGACCCGTCCTTCTTCCGCGAACTAATCTACTTCTAAACTACGTTTAACTAACTATTGTAACTACTACGAGCTAAACAATGCTTAATCATATCGGGGGTGACCGAATCTTTCTTATACAAAAAGCGTATTCCTAACACTCAGCATCTCGCTTTCTTTTTTCATGGCTGCTAATTTTAGAAGTAACCTCATCATTAGACGCTTCGAAATACAAGTTTTTAAAGTAGTATTCAGATAAGTTTATTGGATCATGAGCAATAAACACATCTAACACCCCATAAGATGAAGCGATATCATACAATTTTTTCATCTCATAATCAGTTTCAACAATTGTCAACCCTCTTTCAAGGCTCATTTTAGGAATACAATAAAACAAAGCCTATATGTTGCATTCTAGTTTGAAGTTCAACAAGTCATAAAACTCATTGAACGACATCCTTTTTGACCGAGATACTTTAAGTGGTAGGATTTTTTCACACAAATACCTTAAAGTAGGAGCTTCATAGAAACCACCATTATGGAATACGTCAAACGTCATATAATCATTAGCTTTTTCTTCTTTCCTGTATACACTGACATATTTTTAAACCCATACATTATAAAAACAAAAGATAACATTTTGTGTAGCAATACTTATATTGCAGAGAAATCAGGAGTCCAACATTGTTCAGGGTTGGGTGAATAGCTTGATGAAACTAAGTGGTGGTGATCCATACTCAATCAAAAAGTTTGGTAGTGTTACCCCTAAAGTATAAAAAAAGTCAAATTTTTTATATCCTTATATATAGACCACTATAGTATAAAAAGAGGTTAGAATAAACTATTGTTTTTAGTAACGAAACATTGCATGTCAACTACAAAAAGTACGTATGTCATTGCATGCCAACTAAGAAATACACTTTATTTGTATTTGGGTAACCTTACTATGTATATAATGGGCAACTTCGGAAAGTTGCGTACGCAACTTGGTAAATTACAGGGCAACTTCTTATTATAATGTGTCATGTCAAACTTCGGTATGTGTGTTGTCATTGGTGTCAACCTTTAATAACTTTAGTTAAGTTTAAACCATATGAGAGTTATTGTTAATTTTATTTTATTTTATTTTATTTTGAACGGCGAGTTGGTAGTTAGTGATTCGAGCCCACATAGACATCTAATTGGGCAGTATGCAAGCATCGAACCTTTCTTCTTAGGGGATAAACCCCACGCCTGCTTCTATTTTTTCGGGCCCCTGAAGGTCCACTAGCTTAAAGGTAATCTTATAATCTGTTAGGAATACACTTTTTATATAAGAAAGATTCGGTCACCCCATATATGATTAAGCATTGTTTAGCTTGTAGTATTTACAATATTTAGTTAAACGTAGTTTAGAAGTATATTAGTTCGCGGAAGAAGGACGGGTCTTTACCCACTGTATACCTGATCCGCAGCCCAAGTGGCAAACCCAAGTGGCAAAACCCATGTACATATAAATACCCTCTCCATCCTTGGAGAGGGTAAGCCTTCTCATAATCTCATTTCTTTTTTTTTTTGGTTTTCTCTCCAAGGCTTCACCTCTTTCTCTCTCTAACTTTCTCTCTCTACATTTCTTTCTTTTTTTTCTTATATGCAACGAACCAAACCACAAATGTGAACGTGATTGTGATGTTATCTAGTGTTCTACAATTGGTATCAAGAGCTATGGTTACATCCTAGGGATTGTAGGACTTGTGGGGCATGGTTTATTTTGGTTTCTACTAGTTTCTACTCATTTGGAGCTTGTTCGTGGTGATTCTTGTGTTCTTTCTTGTACTTCTAGGATTAGAGGGGTTAGATTCATCTAGTTTATCAGTTGGTTGGACTAAATCTAACGTTTGAGTAGTGTACGAGTTGTTTTGGAACTTTTTCTTGGCAGCGGTTTGCTCTACGATAAGGTGTTCTTCGCAGCGGTTAAGTTGGGACTTTAGCGGTTAGCAACAGCGGTTAGGACAAGTAGTGGAGCGAACATTACGCTGTACTTTGTACTGTTTCAGCGGTTAACTTCCAGCGGTTTACTCTTCAGCGGTTAAGTTACCAGCGGTTTACTCTTCAGTGGTTACTTTACTAGCGGTTACTCTGTCAGCGGTTACTATTGTCAGCGGTTTAATAATCAGCGGTTACTATTCCAGCGGTTAAGTTTCAGCGGTTATTACAGCAGCGGTTTTCTTTCAGCCGTTACTTGTCAGTGGTTACTGTACCAGCGGTTTACTTATCTTAGCGGTTTTCCTGGTTGACTTTAGTAAAATCCCGGGAAAGAATCGATTTCTCGGTTTAAGTCACGTGTGTTGTAAAATCCCGTCTAAGACCTTGTCATCATGACTACTGTAACATCTATTGATGATATCCAAGCTGCTGGGTCTGACACTCGACCTCCAATGCTAGAAAGAACGGACTATGAGTCTTGGTCACAAAGAATTCGCTTGTATTGTCAAGGCAAATAAAATGGGGAGAACATTCTGAGATCAATTGATGAAGGGTCGTTCCAAATGGGCACTACCAGAGATGTTATCTCCACAGGTGATGATGGGACAGTCACCCTTGGAATTGATAGACCTCGTACGTACAATGATCTGAATGAAGCTGAAAAGAAACAATGTGATGCTGGCATTCGTGCTTCAAACATTATGGTACAAGGGCTACCAAAGGACATATACAAACTGATTAACTTCAACACAGAGGCCAAAGCTGTTTGGGACAATGTCAAGATGTTGCTAGCTGGTTCAGAACTAACAAAGGAAGATCGTGAGTCTCAATTGTACGATGAATTCGAGCACTTTAAGATGAACCCTGGTGAAAGCATCAATGATTACTATGTCATATTCCACAAGCTTGTGAATGACATGAGAATGATCAGAATGACAATGCCCAACATCCAACTCAACTCAAAGTTCGTCAATAACATGTCACCAGAATGGGATCGGTTTTTCACAGCTGTCAAGCTAAACAAAGGACTCAGAAACACCAACTATGAGCAACTCCATGCTTATCTGCAACAACATGAGAAACATGCCATGTATGATTGTCAGCTAAGAGAGAAGTTTCATCCCTCAAATGATCCTCTTGCTCTAATCTCCAGTGCTCAAGGACTCAACCAATTCTCAACTGACTTAATCAACCCTCCAATCACTGCTCAAGCAACACAGAATCAGTCTTCTCTTGGTCAAGCCTCAATGCAAGCAGCAAGTGTTAAAACAAATTCACAAGAATCGGGAAATTCCTACATGGACAAGAGAATTGATAATCTCTCCAATCAAGTCTCTCTGCTGGTTCAACACTTCAGAAGCACTCTTCCTCAAACCAACAATCAACTCAGAACCTCATCTAATCCACGTAATCTTGCTGTTGTGGAAGATGGGCGAGTTGTGGTTCAGGGAAGACAGAATGTCCGAGGAAATGTTCAGAATAGAATGGGAAATGGCAATCAAGGACAAGGAAGGCAAATCAAGTGCTACAACTGTGGTGGACTAGGTCATATTGCAAGAAACCGCACTGAACCAAAACGTCCTCAGAACTCCGACTACTTCAAAGATAAGATGCTGTTGATGCAAGCACAAGAAAATGGAGTTAAATTGGATGAGGAACAGCTGCTCTTTCTTGCTGGTAATGAAGGAAACTCCTTTGATGCTGATGTGGATGATCAACCAGTCTAGGATCTTGCTCTAAATGACCCGAACATCTTCCAGGCTGAAGATTGTGATGCATTTGATTCTGATGTTGATGATGAACCTACTGCACAAACCATCTTTATGGCCAAGCTTACATCTGCGGTCACATCGGCAAATCAATCAGGATCTTCCAAATCATCCATCATTTCTGAGGTACTCAAATTATATGACACATATGAAACAAGTGCCATTCCAACGATACTCGATGAGGTTCATCAAACTAGTATTGTCACGCCAGATGATGTTGGTTTGAAAAACACTAATGTTTTCTCAAAACAACAACATATGGATAACAATAAAGAGTCTGATGAATCTAGTAGAGCATCTGAAGATACACATGTTGACGATGTGATGCACAATCAAAGGACTCATAACGAAGTAAAACACACCGACACTATTGATTCAAATTCTGCTGATATGGGTAATAGCAATGTTGTCCCATATGAGCAATACTTGAAACAAAGTATCGAGACTGCTTTACCAAGTGATGACTCTTCCGTTAATAATGATACTTGTGAATATGATGAATATACTGCTGTTATACCTGATGACACCTTAACCACTAGGATTAATATTCTCAAAGATCAGGTGAATATGTATCAACAACGTGCAAAATTTGAGTTAACCGAATGTGAACAGAAAATGAATTGGCAAATGTGTACATATATTACCGAAAGGAATTTAAAGGAAGAAGAGTTAAGAGGGGAAATAAAATCTTTGCAAAATCAAATCGATCAAACTGTTAAACAAAAACAGGAGATTCAAAATAGTTTCAAGACACTAAAATTAGATTTTCAAAGTAAGGAAGCCAAACTTCTAAACGATTTTTCCCAATTAAAGGCCTTAAAGAACAAGCTTGAAAATAAATTGTACACACAAGGCCAAACCATTCAAACTGCTCAAATGATACAAAAGCACATTAAGCTTCGTGATAAACATAGTGATAAGGATACAGGCGTGCCTAAAACTAATTTTCTTAGGAGCATTAGTGCCTCTCAACCTGCCTTATATGACTATAATGTGATGCTTAAGCCCAATCATGATTCCCCTGATGTGCGTGATACAGAAGAGATTGTTGAAATTGAAACAGAAAATAGGAAAAGACTTGAGGATAAGAT
>LBNU01013348.1:9687-26094 GCA_014162995.1 Artemisia annua
GTTTGCATCTTCTTTCTCTTATCTCTTTACATTTACTCTTTCATTTATCGCTTTATATCTATGCTTGCATATATGTGTTGGGTGTTACTTATATTGTCATGATGATTGATTGTGTTATAGTTGCAAGTTAATATTGTGATGATGTGCATAATTATATGATATGATCGACTACATTATTATTCGCACTCCTCATATTGAGTTTAACTTAATAGATGATTTGATACAAAACGTTTTAAGATTTCAAAAGGAAAACATATTCACATAAAGATCAACCAAAGCTTTATTCATAAAACTAAGTTTTCAAAACAAACTCAAAAGTACACATATGTAATTAATCATATTGATTATATATTGTTTTCATAATAAACTCTAATTGAAGGTTTTTCAAACAAACATTTTATAAAACGAAAAAGAGGGGAAAACTATTTAACCCCCCTTCTAGTTTTCCACACTTTGAAATCACTCTTAACAATGACAATGATTTTAAACATCAACTAAGCCTGTTAACTGAATCTAATTTACTTAGATACTTTGATACATTCATGGAAGAAATTCTTTTTTTGGAAAATTCAATTGAACGTAATTTTGAAATTACAATTTCAAACTTCCTTTCCCCTCATGCGAAAGAAAAGAGAGAAATGTTTCAGAAACAATTTTTACCTCACCTTCAACGTTTGCGTTCATGTGCTAACCTCTGGGAACAGGAACTTCAAAAAGAAGTAAAATCAATGATGAATGTTTTTCAAGCAACTAAACAGTCAATTTCAAAGCAAAAACGTAGAAACAAATTTTTACAAAATGAAGCTGATCGACACTTGGAAAATGTTCTCAGTGCTGATATTATATCTACGGTCATGAATTCTCTTTATGAATTTGGTACTGTTATGCTTATTGATAATCATTGTGATGATATTGAATTGTTGTCTAAACAAGTTGAGACATTAAAGAGTGAAAATGAGAAACTTGCAAAACACAACGATGATGTGCAAAACAAACTTTCAAAAGAGATTTTTCAACTGAACAAAAAGCTTGAATGGTGTCAAAACCAAAGTCTTGATTTCGAATTGCAATTGCAAAGTTTTCAATCATCAACATCTTTTCAAAATGAAAATGAGGAACTAAAACGACAAATTTCAAAGTATGAAAAAGAAATTNAGTTGCAAGTTAATATTGTGATGATGTGCATAATTATATGATATGATCGACTACATTATTATTCACACTCCTCATATTGAGTTTAACTTAATAGATGATTTGATACAAAACGTTTTAAGATTTCAAAAGGAAAACATATTCACATAAAGATCAACCAAAGCTTTATTCATAAAACTAAGTTTTCAAAACAAACTCAAAAGTACACATATGTAATTAATCATATTGATTATATATTGTTTTCATAATAAACTCTAATTGAAGGTTTTTCAAACAAACATTTTATAAAACGAAAAAGAGGGGAAAACTATTTAACCCCCCTTCTAGTTTTCCACACTTTGAAATCACTCTTAACAATGACAATGATTTTAAACATCAACTAAGCCTGTTAACTGAATCTAATTTACTTAGATACTTTGATACATTCATGGAAGAAATTCTTTTTTTGGAAAATTCAATTGAACGTAATTTTGAAATTACAATTTCAAACTTCCTTTCCCCTCATGCGAAAGAAAAGAGAGAAATGTTTCAGAAACAATTTTTACCTCACCTTCAACGTTTGCGTTCATGTGCTAACCTCTGGGAACAGGAACTTCAAAAAGAAGTAAAATCAATGATGAATGTTTTTCAAGCAACTAAACAGTCAATTTCAAAGCAAAAACGTAGAAACAAATTTTTACAAAATGAAGCTGATCGACACTTGGAAAATGTTCTCAGTGCTGATATTATATCTACGGTCATGAATTCTCTTTATGAATTTGGTACTGTTATGCTTATTGATAATCATTGTGATGATATTGAATTGTTGTCTAAACAAGTTGAGACATTAAAGAGTGAAAATGAGAAACTTGCAAAACACAACGATGATGTGCAAAACAAACTTTCAAAAGAGATTTTTCAACTGAACAAAAAGCTTGAATGGTGTCAAAACCAAAGTCTTGATTTCGAATTGCAATTGCAAAGTTTTCAATCATCAACATCCTTTCAAAATGAAAATGAGGAACTAAAACGACAAATTTCAAAGTATGAAAAAGAAATTGTTGGATTGCAAGAAGTCATAGACTATTGGCAAAAAAGTTGAGATAACTACCTCTATTCTAATCGAAAGCTTAACAGTGAAATCCAAGACAAACAGCACATTGTAATTGAGTTAAATGAGAAAATAAAAACACTTGAAAAAGGAAAGTTCGTCAACATTAATGTAGTTGCACCAGGAATGTACAAATTAGACATTAGCACTACAGACACATATACTCAGAATTCTGATTTGGATCCTTCCACTTCTATAGGAATAGTTGCCACTACTAGCGTTAGCAGATCCAAGCGTGAACGTAACAAATGGAAGGATAGGATTTTGCAACGTAGAAGAGCAAAACTAGAAGCCTCTGAAGTAGAAGACCACCTTAGGACTTTGAATAATACTCATGTTGCACTTGATTTAGATTCTGATTTGGCAAATTGTAATCGTAATCTTTCTGTAATGAATGATGAACCTTTAAATGCTTTGAATGTTAATGCTTCATGTGTGTTTTGTTGTAAAAGTATGTTATCTGGTGATCATGCTAAATGTGTGGCAAATTATATTTTATCTCGTCATAAGAAACGTACATCCGGCAGAAAATCTAGGCCCACTAATGCTTCTAAATCTGTGCTAGGAATTAAGCCAAGTGTAGTTTCTAAGAATAACGTAGTCACCCCCGTAGTTGCGAACAACACTCCTAGGAACATGCCATCACTTAGTGAATTCACTAAGAAGAAAGCACGATCTAGTTAATTGGCAACGTTAGTTACAAAGGACAAATAACTTTATATGGATTCCTAAAATTGTTAATTTGTGTGCTTCTAACCCAACAGAACCCACAACTTCTTTGGGTTCCACCCTTAACATTGTTCCATCGTCTTCTCCTTTGTGTGATGCAGGTGGTTCAAATTGTTCTCTGGATTGTTGATAGCGGATGCACCCGATACATGATAGGCAATCTCAAACTGTTAAGAAACTTTGTCTCAAAGTTCATTGGTACTTTCAGATTCGGGAATGATCATATTTCGCTGCTATTATGGGATATGGGGACTATGTCAGTGGGAATATCGAAATTAGTCGTATGTATTATGTCGAAGGCCTCGGTCACAACCTTTTCTCAATCGGTTAATTTTGTGATGGGGACTTGGAAGTTGCATTTAGGGAGAAAACGTGTTTCGTTCGTGATTTACAACGAAATGATCTTATGTCTGGCACACGTGGAAACAGTCTTTACACCATCTCAATGTCAGATATGGATTGCTTCTTCTCCCATATGTCTACATTCAAAAGCTGAATCGACAAAATCCTGGTTATGGCACAAACGCATGTCTCATCTCAAATTCAAAACTATGACTGATCTTGCTCATCATAAACTAGTTGACGGTCTTCCAAGATTTCGATATGCAAAAGATCACTTATGTCCCGCTTGTGAACAAGGAAAGAGCGAACGTGCACATCTTAGTTCTAAGACCGAACCTAGTACTGATCATGTTTTTCAACTTCTTCATATGGATTTGTGTGGCCCAATGCAAGTACCAACGATCAATGGAAAACGGTATATTCTTGTAATTGTTGATGACTTCTCCAAATGGACTTGGGTCTACTTTCTTCGAAGCAAAGATCAAGCTCCTTCAATGATAGTCACCTTTCTCAATAAAATTCAGGTTCAACTCCGTAACACAGTGAGAATAGTAAGAATGGACAATGGAACTGAATTCAAGAATCAGCCTCGTCGTAATTATTTTGAAAAAGTGGGAATTGTACACCAAACATCGATTGCATGGACTCCCGAACAGAATGGAGTGGTCGAAAGACGCAACAGAATGTTAGTGGAAGCCGCACGATTGATGCTTATCAATGCTCAATTACCAGATTATCTATGGGCAGAAGCCGTGTCAACTGCATGTTACACCCAAAATCGTTGTATGATCAATAAACGTCATAAATAGACACCATATGAAATTGTTCTCAAACGCAAGCCTAACATTCAACACTTTCATGTATTTTGATCTCTATGCTACCCAAATAATGATCATAATGATCTTGGAAAGCTCAAAGCAAAGGCTGACATAGGAATCCTCATTGGATATTGTGAGAACTCAAAAGGTTTTCGAATCTACAACCGTCGAACTATGGAAATCCAGGAGACAATTCATGCTAATTTCGATGAGCTCACAGAAATGGCTTCTGAGCACAAGAGCTTAGGACCCGACACCAACCGTCTTAATTTTCCAGACTCTTCAGCTGAACCATTGTCACTAACTCATAAAGAATTGGAAACCTTGTTTGCTCCATTGTTTGATGATACCTTTGAGACACGTGCACCAGATGTATCCACTAGTTCCGCTGCTCAACCTGATAACATTCAAGTACCTGATACACCCGTTCCTACAACTACAACCGTAGAACCCGATGAACCTCCAATTGAATCACCAACAATAGACGAACAAACCGCTTCCAATAACGACAATACAACTGAAGATCTGAATCAACAACAAGTACCCGAACCTGCAGATTATGATCCAAATGCGTTCTTCAATCTGTTTGCTCCGACTCTGAACCTTTCAGATATTGCTGAGTCGTCAACATGCAATTTGGAACCAACTAATATGCAGCAGTTCCATAACCCTCACCCTTCAACACATCATTGGACTTGAGATCATCCGATAGTGAATATCATTGGACATCCAACGGCTCCAGTCATGACAAGACAAAAACTTCACTCTGATGCTGAACACTGCACTTATGCACTCATAGTTTGTCAAGATGAACCCAAAAACATTAAAGAAGCTCTCACATACGACAACTGGATTGAATCAATGCAGAGGAACTCGACCAATTCAAACGACTTGAAGTATGGGAATTAGTTGGGCGACCGGATGGAGTTTATGTCATTGGGTTGAAATGGATTTGGAAAAACAAGTTATTGCAATCACGGAACTCGTTGACAAACACATGTGGAACTACTACTTCATGAGAGAAATCCAAGTCAAGAGACATGACGAGAAAAAGTACACATTCAATGAAGCTGACTTTCCTTACCTACATCTAAATGACATTGAAGACATGTATCTGGAAAAGGTTCAAGGACGAATGTGCAGCTACTCTACAAAAATGCAATACAACTTCATCTCGTCTCTACTTCTCTTCATCTGATGCTTGATAGTGCAAGAAAGAGTTGAAGATCTACAGTTGGGTGTTGAAAGTCATCAAATGAAGATCAACTTGACTACTCCCAAACTTTGGTGTCCCGGTGATGACATCAAATAAGAGTACATTTGATTAGCATCATGTATCCTATGTATATTTCTTGTTTTGTATTATTTTATATGGGAATTGATACTTAATCGCCTACTTTTGTAATTCTCTGTTATAAACAAGCATTTGGTGAAAGTTAGCTATTATGGACGTAAAATGGAGCAAAATGATCAAGATTGGAAAAGTCTACTGAATTGAAGAGATAAAAGACCATTGCCTGAATTTGAAGCATGCGCCGCATCTGATTTTATCATGCGTCGCATATGAAGCTTTGGTCAACGAAGAAGAACCAACTTGTTCTACTCCAGATACGCCGCATTACTTTCATACATATGGCGTATCACTCTCAAGACTTCACCAAAAGATGATCCAAGATACAAGAGAACATGCACCGCATAAGAGATTGAAGATACACCGCATCAAAAGGCGGTGTACGAATATTCTGGAATATAATAATCTTGGACCCCACGCGAAGTTACCTTGATACGCTGCATCGGACCAATCCGATGCGCCATATTGGCCACATACAATCCTTACCAAGACATCAAGTGAAGATTAGAAGCTTAAAGAAGAAGTCAAAGATTACAAGTCGACACTTGAAGATGCTTTCGTATTTTGGCCGTAAAATCTTCATCCGGACTCTGTTTTAGTTGATTCAAGCGGCCACGGAAAGAGAAAAAGGAGATCTACCTGTTTCTGAAGGAGATGCAGTGCATCAGGTCTTTAGATGCACCGTATTGGCTGATGCTCCATATCAGAATTCTAGATACGCCATATCTTGTCAGTTTCAGACTTGGAGGCTACGTTTACTTATAGATGTGGCGCATCTAACTCTCTAGATGCGCTGTATCGACCCTGATTTCAGAATCTATAAATACCAGGCTCATTCACGAATAAGGGTATCCTTGGGAACCCTTACGGCCATTCCCAGACGATCAAAGACCCTCCAAACAGCAGAAGATCAACCTTGAAGACCTAATTATCCTTTAAGAACATCTCTAATCATTGTTATATCTCTTAATCACTCGGTTAGCATATCATAATTAGTATGTTTCATATTCTAATCATGTTGATTATGTTTATGTACCTTGCTACAGAGATTATGTGTTAACTCCTTTAAGTGTTAACCAACTTTATGAGTATTTGACGTTTTGATTTGTTTCTAATTCGATTGGTTACTCAGTATTCGTTTTGATTACTTATGTTAAGTAGTTTTGTTTTATTGTAATAGTACACTTTAATTCATCAGGATTGATGGTCGGTAGTATGTGACTGCGGAAAATCATATGCCCGCCTTAAAATTGCTTTCCCATCAAATAAAGTTTATATGTTTGATGTCTTTCGTGAATTTATATTAGTGCTTTAATAACCTATGTGTCTAGTTGAGCATTGCATGGGCTGCCATACCCCTTCCTCGCCTATTTAATCTGATGTCTTTGGATAAATAGGATAGTCATAAGTAATCATTAAGGATTTATTCGCCGATATAATGAAACCAACGAGATAGGTTTAATTAATATACATTTCATATAAAACTAGCAATAAAACAAGTGACAAGATATTTATCATAAACAAAGTAATTATTAAGCAGCTTTATGCGGATTTCGATTAATTGTGACAGGATTAATTAGTCAAGAAGACCTAAAATGGAATCTAGACTCTAGGAAAACTAGAGGTAGGATTGACCGCGCCTAGTCGTGAGCACCATTACTGCATATCTTAGGAACTTATCAAAACTTAATCATATATGACTGAACTTGGTTAACACGTTCTTCTTAATTTAGATATCTTCAAGCTTCTATTATTTGTTTAGTTTAGTTTACTTTATTTAGTATAAAACCAAATCCGTGTCAGTCTCTCAGGCTGAACCCCCCCTTTTTGCATTAGTTTAGGATTAATTTAGTAGAGTCGAATACCTTTAAAATTAGTATATTAGAACTCACTCTTAGTGATCTACACCCTACTTACCAACTAGCTACATTGATCGGGTACACTGCCCGTTAGTGTTGTTATAAGTTAAGTCGGCAAAATATAAATTTAAAACTTGATAAGGAATAATTACCTATACAACGGCACATCAAGTTTTTGGCGCCGCTATCGGGGAGTGAATTTATCTTTTTACTAGTTTTATTGGTATTTTTCTGTTTTTTAGTTTGTTTTAGTTTGTTTGGTTTGTTTGTTTGATAGTCTGTTTATTGTCTGTGTGTCTATCTTAGAAGGGAGATACGGCGTATTCTTGTCTGTGAATACGGCGCATCTTTTTGTTTCAATACGGCGTATTCTTGTCTGTGAATACGGCGTATTGACGCTCTGTGGGCTTTTTTTTTTGTGTTTTTTAGTTAAAAAAAAAAGAAAAAAAATTGCAGGAAGCTAATACGACGTATCCATTGTCTGTTGGATACAGCGCATTAACTTGTGTCGATACGGCGTATCTATTGTCTGTTAGATATGGCGCATCGATCTTCTGTGACCCAAAAATACTTTTTCGTGTTTATTTAATTTTTAGTATTTAGTTTTTATTATTTTTTTCGGTTACTGCTGTTCTTGGTTGTTTATCTTTCAGGTAATATGAAGATGGACAATCCAGACATTACTATGGAAGAATATCTTAAGCTTAACAGAGAAAGAACCTTGTGTGATAATAAGGTGTACGATTGGGAAAAAGCAAGATATGGTGCACAAGTCATCAATGATAAAGAACCCACGATGGAAGAATACTTATTATTAAAGCCTCAAAAGTCAGGAAAAGAAAGAAACAAATTGCCATTTCGACACACTTGGACTTTATCCAATGACGATCATGAAGAAGAATCATATGATCTTGGTGCAATTAGGATTCCGGCAATAGTTATTAATGATGCTATTTCTTCGAAAATTGCAGAAGATGAAGAAGAGTCACAAGTGTTTGATTTGAATGAAAATCCGGCAATTGTTTACAAAGAAGCTTATTCATCCGAAAGTGCTTATGATGAAAATGAAGATGAATGTGGAACAATGGTGTACAGTGCTATTACTTATGATTTTCCACCCGAGTTGAAAGATATATTCTCATCCTATCAAAAACACCATGATGATATTCCATCAGATGAAGATAATGAGTATTCTGATATTGAAAAGTTTGATGCTATTGTGTACGATAACATACCGCAATTACCACTACAAAAGGAAAAATTTAGGAGTAAAACGGATAAGCCAGGTTATGACCCAATAAGAGATTGTGAAGAATTCTGGGTTGACTTATTCGATGCGGATATTTGGGACAAAGATGAAATTGCAAGACCACTAGTTGAATATGGAGACTCACAAGACGAATTGGAGTCACTTACAACAAAAAGTGGTACACATTTATTAAATATTATTAATCCCGTTACTAATTATCTTGCTAGTTTTCCTAAACAGGTTGCAAAACAAATGGATGATGAGGTGGATTATATTACACTACCTAACGAAGCATATGAAGCACCTGTTATCAACCCGATTTTGGTGGAGCTCGAGAAAGAATTCAAGGATGAGCTGATGGACACGACCATGATTGAAGAGGATGACTTCAATCCTATGAAGGATATAGAAGAACTCGAACTTTTAATTGCCAAAGACCCTTTCACTGGTACAAAAATTTGTATCGGTCATGCCAAAAATGTGTGACGATATGCATATAGTCACACACGTTTTTTTCGTTGTGTGTCACCAAAGGTCCCGCCACCGTAGGTGGCATATGGTCACATTGTTGAGTTCGTGGCCTTTTCCATCTAAAAAGAGTGACCAAAACCCCGAATATGTGTGACAAATTAGGCACAAGTTTTGTTGGATTAGTCATAATCAGTGACCGTAAACACTTTATAGTCACACGAATATTTTTTGAGAGTAACTATTGAATGTCCTTTGGCCATACAAATATATAATATATGTGACATTTGAGATGATTTATTCCATTAAATGTGTATTTTGTGTGACTATTTCCCATCCTGTGGCCACATGAATGTTTAATAAATGTGACATTTGTGATGATTTAGTCACACAACGGGTGTTTTTTTTTTTGGAGTTAGTCACATACAATTAAGGAAACAGTGGCCAAAAGTGTTAATAAGTGTGACCATATGCTATTTAAAGTGAAGAAATGTGTATTTTGTGTGACTATTGCTCATCCAATGGCCACGTGAATTTTATGTTTGTGTGGCCTTTTGTAATATTTAGTCACACGACGCATGTTTGTTTTCCGTATTTAGTCACATACAATTAAGCAAACAGTGGCCAAAAGCGTTAATAAGTGTGACCATATGTTGTTTAAAGTGAAGAAATTTGTAATTTGTGTGACTATTGATCATCCAATGGCCACATTAATTTTATGTTTGTGTGGCCTTTTGTAATATTTAGTCACACAAACCATGTTTGTTTTGGGTATTTAGTCACATACAATTAAGCAAACGGTGGCCAAAAGCGTTAATAAGTGTGACCATTTGTTGTTTAAAGTGAAGAAATTTGTATTTTGTGTGACTATTGATCATCCAATGGCCACATAAATTTATGTTTGTGTGGCCTTTTGTAATATTTAGTCACACAATGAATAAAGCAAATAGTGACCAAAACTGTTAATAAGTGTGACTATATACATCTTTTAGTCACATTTAAGAAATAAATATATATCAAAACAAATTCAAATACAATATAATTGTAAATATAAAATTCGTATATAACTCTATACCCTAGGACCTCCTTTTATACACCAAGGAGTCCTAGTCGGCTTACAATACTTTCCTAAGTATCTATAACCTTTTTCATAAACAACTAATACATATCATACAAGCAATACTAATTAAATATATGAAACAACAATACTAACTTATAACTAACAGTTGTAACTAATACACTAGCAACATTAACTTCGAGCGGTCTTAACTTTGTGCTAGCAGTACTAACAGCAGTACTAATCTCATCATCTGGATATTCTCCGTCTCTGTTTTAAGTAGAAAAGACAAAAGTTAGAAGCACATACAAATATACACTACCCATTTTAGAGATTTGAAAAAATTTACCAAGAGCCGACGGAAAAAGCGATCTGATGTGTCATCTGCATTCAAATACCCATTTTGCTGTAGTTGTAGAACAAAACGAGCAGATAGTTTAGTGTTATTAATCTATATGAATTTAACGGGGATCTCAAACAGTCACAATGATATGGTTAGAAGTTACAGTATTACGAAATGCAAAAAAAACATGCACCAGTCCAGAATAGCACCTAAAACCTACAATGGTACAAAAGGTTAGTAAACCAACTTGGTATACCTTATCTTGGAATTCTTTTTCTGCTTCAGAAGATTCAAATGCATTGCCGTCATCCCAGCTGGCAGCAGGATGGTTAGCTACCTATTCCATTAAACAAGTTAGGACCCCAGAATGCTGACTTGAAGAAGGGGCTTTCTTAATTAGAAGAATTCCCAGTTAGACTGAGTTATAACCATAAATTCAGCTTGAAAGTATTATAAACATAGAGCCTGAGAAAAACGCCATTAGTTTTACCTGTGAATAATAATCATCCATTTCTTCCTTTATCTGCTGACATAACTCATCCTATAAGCAGATGTTATGAACTGTAAGAAACCAAGGCACTAATAACGCTGCATAATATAAGATCTGCCAACCATGAAACGGTAAAAATATACATGGGTTGGCTTTGGTGACTGAGATGAAGCATACCCATGCATCAATTTAATTCCAGTCCCTCGAAAATGAACTGTGCCGGAAAATCCAGATGAGGGAATTTTTAGCCAAGCATCCCATGTATCATCCTCACCCGTGAAAATAGCATGTAGCCCCTGCAAGAAACAAGTATCGTGCTTAATGCTAACATAAAAGATGACAAAATTAGATGTCCCAAATATAAGTTTAGCATCAAAAACCAACATACCGGGGCAGACCCTTGCATATCAACTCGGGCAACAAATAATCTAGATGGTTGAAATGTTCTGCAGTGCCAAACCTGGAACGAATAAATGTCAAACACATTACCAAGCAAGCAAATCACTAACATTTGGTACAAATGAAACAGTTTCACAAAAAGCAACTATATTTGAGTTAGTTTCCTATATAACAGATGTTATGTTATATCTTCAATTTTAATACATCACTTACGCGATTGCGATAAGCAAACTCCAACTGTTCAGCAACATCCTCCCGGAGTGGAAACCAATCAAGACTCCCTTTAATAAGTCTACCTGCAACGATTACCACCACACGAGTTTATAATGAAAAATATGTTTTAGGCTAGTTTTAATCCGCGAAAATCAATATAAATCGTTTTATATTCGATTACACATTTAAAAAAATATCAATTAAATATGTGTTTGAGTATACCCATGAACAGAGTAGGATAGGTGAGCTGAGGGTGATGGTGGCTTGACTGTGATGGTGGTTATCTCGAACCAAACAACCAAAGCAAACAAACTCTCCCATACAGTTCCCTTGTCTTGATGACGGTGATGGCGTGGAGGAGCGATGGTTGGTGGAACGACGGCGAGAAAAGGCGGTGAAGTATGGCGGTGGTGTGAGTCGGTTCTAGAGAGAAGGAGAAGATATGAATAGAGAGAAGATATATATGACTAGTGTAAGTGTTCTGATTTGGGGTGAAAAAGGGGTAGGATCTTGAGAGCGGGAGATTGAAATTTTGGGGAAAATTATGGGGCGCGCTGTATTAAATTTTTTGATATTTGGACTTTTAGAGATTGAAAGTCTATCAAAAATGAGCTCGAAATGTTTAATGAGTGGAGCTAAACCTTATATAAGTTGGACTTGAGTTATTGCTAGTTCTCGAGCTTGTAAGTGATATAATTTATTTTTCTTTTTATTATTATTATTATTATTATTATTTTTAATATGCAAGTGTACTAAGTGTAAATACTTATTTATGAATGTATCAAGTTTTTTAGCGGAAGTCGAACCAAATTCAATTCTTAGGTTATATTATATTTCAATTCTTAGCCTATCAAATGAGCTCAAAATGTTTAATGAGTTGAGCTCAACCTTGTATAAGTTCGACTCGAGTTATTGTTGAGTTCTCGAGCTGGTAAGTAATACAAAATATGTTTTTTTTAATATGTAAGGGTACTAAGTGTAAATACTTATTTATGAATGTATCAAAGTTTTTGAGTTGAAGTCGAAACGAATTCAATTCTTAGGTTATATTATATTTCAATTTTTAGCCTATCAAATGAGCTCAAAATGTTTAATGAGTTGAGCTCAACCTTGTATAAGTTCGACTCGAGTTATTGTTGAGTTCTCGAGCTGGTAAGTAATACAAAATATTTTTTTTTTAATATGCAAGTGTACTAAGTGTAAATACTTATTTATGAATGTATCAAGTTTTTTAGCGGAAGTCGAACCAAATTCAATTCTTAGGTTATATTATATTTCAATTCTTAGCCTATCAAATGAGCTCAAAATGTTTAATGAGTTGAGCTCAACCTTGTATAAGTTCGACTCGAGTTATTGTTGAGTTCTCGAGCTGGTAAGTAATACAAAATATGTTTTTTTTAATATGTAAGGGTACTAAGTGTAAATACTTATTTATGAATGTATCAAAGTTTTTGAGTTGAAGTCGAAACGAATTCAATTCTTAGGTTATATTATATTTCAATTTTAAGATGTGTTCGAAAACACAATTTTACAGATAAATTGAGCTTTTCGAGTCAAGCCCAAGCCGAGTTCAAACTTCTTCTCGATACCGGATAACATGATCGGGAGGTCAAATATTTGCTTCTTAGTGTCTGTGACAAACGGTATACACCTACCAAGCCGGTGCAAAACGCATGACAAGTGATAATGGCTAATTCACATGGTCATGGGTCATGTGCATTAGGTTATCACTGGTCACATTCATTAATGGGTATTTAACATCATATGGGTCATATGCATTGGGTTATAGTAGCTTAGAGTGTCGTCATGTTACGAGTTACGAGAAATCTATGACTGTTGACAATTGGTAACTAAACATGAGTAATGGGTCATGTGCATTGAGTTGTAGTGGCTTATATATATAGTGTCATGTTATCAACCAATACATTATTACTGGTGATCGACAATGGGTAATTAACATAGGTCATGGGTCATGTGCATTTGGGTTGTAGTGGATTATAGTGTAATGGAAACCATTAATGACCGATGATAATGGCTAATTCATATGGGTCATAGGTCATGTGCAGCAGGTTTTGTTAACTAAGACAAAAAACTTGGGTGGATTTCATACTATTGTGACAAGTGTCCCTAAGGGTGTCCCCACCAAGTACATCTTACCATGGTTCTCAGGATCCCGATCCTGATCTTAGTATCTTACGATTTTACGATACTGCAAAGCAAAAACGATCTGGATCTTACATAGGAAATTTGAAAGCTTAAGATCTTAAAGGATCGCGATCTTGAACATAGGATCTTAAGATCTCATTCGATCCGATCCTACTTTTCTCAGATAACAAACTAAAAAACTGCAAATTTCTAGATTATTCTTTTGTAGAATTTATAAAACAACATGTTAATCTTATTAAAATTTCATAACTATTATTTAGGACAACATTTTCGATTAAACATTCATATAATTTTGTGTCTATGATATATAATAATTTGTAAATTTGTATAATATTACAAAAACTATTAAGAAAATGACATTATAGTAGGATCTTGCCATATGTACTCTTTGGGCGACTTTTTAAATACAAAATATAGTAAAATACAAATGCACCTTTAATACTTTTAGTTTTTAAACTTTTAATGTATTTTTTATCCTTTTAGTTTATAATATATACAAATTAAAGCTTAACCAACACACTTCACTCAATTAAACATTATCCTCCTTATACAACACACTTCACACTTCAATATAATACTCTCTTTCTCTCCCACATTTATAATACCCTCGGTTACAATTGACCGATTAAACAGATCTAGGGTTTTGATCCTCTCTTTCTCAGTTTTGTCTTACATTTGTTAGAAGCTTGTTAGTTTATGTATTAGATTTATGTGGTGTTGTTTTTGTGAATAATTAGAGCAAAAGAGATATTAAGGTGTGTTTGGATTAGCTTATTTTGTGTGGTTACCGGCTTATTATGTTTTGGGGAATAAGCTATTTGGTACCGTATACCCCCTTAGAGCTATTTATTCTTAGGCTTAGGTTGACTATCTGTTATAAGGAACAAAAGTGGCGGATGTGTGTACGAATATTTAGGCTACAACATCCAAGTATCAAAGATGGAAGAAGCATCAATGCTGGATGGACAGACACCACTTTCAAGTATGAACGTAAACTTGTTTTGGTGTTGTCCATCCATTGTTGATTCATCTTTGCTCTTTGTCAAAATACAGAAACAATTATCAAGTATAATTTGTCGGTTCGATGCTTGAATTTAGTGTCTTTGTCTTCCAGCATGTTGGTAGGTTAGAGATTCAAGGCTGAATAATATGTTGTTGTTGGCTACGGTAGAAAGGATGGTAGTTCATTGCATTGTTAAAATAAATTTAATATGATTTCATTCATGCACAATTAACTCTCTAATGTCGTAGAATCTACATAATTAATATGTATGTTCGTCACATCTAAGGGAGCAATATAAATGATAGTAAGAATATGTTTTCTAATAACTTAAAGCTCAATAATTATGGCAGATCTATCTAGCATTGTAGATGGTTCCATTGCTTAATTTGGAAAACGTCTACTACCGTTTGTGTGGTTGATCTTGATAACTGGCCTTGGCTCTTTCAATATTGTACCTTGATTAAAACTTTTGTCCCGACAATGAAGATACATTATTGAAAGTGCCAAAGCTAGTGATCAAGCGCACACAAACGTTATTAGACGGTGTCCAAAAAACAAAGCAATAGAACCTTTCTGCAACGTTAGATAGATCTGTCATGATCATTGAGACGTCTTCAATGCGATAATGATATATTGTGTATTGTTCATGACAGGCCACACTCCTTCATTATCGCATTCAAGATAAGTGATGTTACCTAGACTCTATTCTTTACCCAACATTTGTAGATTGTTTGTATCACTCTGTTAGCTTTATATATATGTATGATGTATTTTTGATATGAAGGAAGTGAGTTTGTAAAACTTTGAGTCTGGAATTTGAACATACCTTTCCATTCTCAATTCCCATACAGTTCCTTTTGTTTTTTAAACAATCTAGCAATGCGCCTGGTGCAGGCCTTTGCTCTAAGGGAGTTGAAACGACAAAAGGAGCAGTAGCGGGAACTGAGAAGGGTTACGTATGTTGGTTTACTGCATTCCATTCTTTTTTATGATCTAAAACCAACCATCCACCAGGTAATGTGTCCATTGGAGTTCCAAGAACAAAGGTTGTTTCAAACACACCCTGAATTGCAACATTATCTTTTATTTCATTTACACTATATATTTTTTAATTTTAATATATTTTTTCTTTTTTGCAGAAATCATTAACATTGCCAGCAGTGACTCAAGCCATATCAAGCAGTTCTGAAGGTCCTCCAAATACATGGGCAGACTGCTTTCCAAAGGGATATTCTGGATCAGGCACAAAAAAGGAAGATGCTAGGAAGGTTAAAACTCCAAAAAAGACTGCCAAAGAGCTTTTTGATTAGAGGGTACAGGTGCTAGGCCTGCCCAATGCTAAGACTTGTGAAGACAAGGGTATAAAACTATGGGAACCAAAAATACCCAAAGTTTGTTCAAAAGGGAAGGGTATAAAAAAAATGTATTAGTTGAGTTAGGAAGTAATTTGAATAAACATTGTAATTCTTTTGTACTACTTTATTTGACTTTATGAATAAACATGTTGTGATCCTTTTTCCCATTAAACGCGCCGACCCGCGCCGGTCTCGACCCCCGCGCCCCCCCACAAAAATAACCAAATATGGTACATTCAAAAGGTACACATCTTAAACAATCGTACTAGTCTAAAAGGATTACAACCAGTGTTTATTCAGTAAGTCAAGATAAAGTAGTACAT
>LBNU01013348.1:26105-41337 GCA_014162995.1 Artemisia annua
GAGGGGGGGTTAGATGGAATATACTAGTTTGCTGCTAAGGAGAGTCTCAGAATTTAAGTGTGTTGTTGGAGGGAGCAAGGTGGCAATGATTTGTTATTCCACCTATGCTTTCTGGGAGAGAGGGACGTCTTGTAATTTGCTTGAAAACTTTGATAATTGTCAATGTTATGCTAACAATTTCAATGAGATACAAAATAAAAATATCAATCTATACTTAAACAACTATCCAACTATAGCAGACTGTAACCTTAGGTATGCAGAACTCTTCATGCTTGAATAAAGCTTAATATGTAGCGAATCTTATAGCAGTTGGCTAAACTTAGTACTAGCAGCACTGAATATCTATATAGCTAGACTTCATCCGATTTTAGGCCTTAATATGCCAAACTCTATAGCCAGTTGTAACTTAGTACTAGCCAGCACTGATATCCATAAGTAGAACTTATCCTTAATAAGCTAATATGGCAGCAGCAGTAACACACTTGCTAGCCATTTTCATTTCATTGGTCTGAGATATAGGTGTGTCTGAATAGGATGTTTGATAGATATAATGTGTGCTTTAAAGAAAAACCCCCAAAAAACTAGTGCTAAAGTGTTGTACATTGCTAACAGACTTATACCATCAAAAATTGCTGCCCACAAGTAACAACTTGTATGGGGTAACTCTCTGTCGCTGTTGCCTGCAAGCCACCAGTATGATACAGAAAGTGCTTTTAAGTACGTGAGAAAAACAGTGGTGCGCTACACGGTCGAGTGAAGGTGAGGAGGGAGGGTTTATTGTTCAGCGCTGGTTTCAGGCGAGCTTGAGACAGGAAGCTGCTTTGGTGCAGCCTGCCAAGCGGCCGTTCCTCGTATTAACCCGATGAACAACAAACCAGTCCCCAAAAGAGTTTTGAAGGTTTTTGAAGTGTGTTGATGGTTTTATGTTTGTTGGTCCCCATGGGTGAAGAACAATGTTTGAAAATTTTGTAGGTTGGATGTACAGACCTCCTTTTTGTAAATATACTTTCGACGTGTATATGGATTTATGTAAAAAAGGGAGTAAAGAATGAAAGAGAAAGAAGGGTTGAAGGGACCCATTATAAAATGAAGACTGAAATGAACAAGGGTGAAAATAAATAGCCCCTCCATATGCTTCAAACCATCCACCTAGCGTCAGACACCGGGCTTCAATTCATTTGCCTATAGTCTGATGTTACTAACCGGTGACAAACGGTATTGAAGAACAAGAAAAAACAATTTGGAGACCAGTGCGCACTCAACTGCTTAAACTCTATCAATAGCCACTCTGGTGTAAAGCTATCTCTTTCAAAAGAACTTCGCTTTCATTCTCACGGAGAACCCGCAAATTCTATTGACACTCATTCCGAGTGTGTTTGATATTGAGAAAAGAGGTACTCTGTCTGCCATTCACGGTCCGATGACTAAATGTGCCACTATTAGTATGAGGGGGGTCTAGGAACCCCACCCGCACCCGATTCATCAAAACACTTATCTCTATAGTGGAACGGACACATTATACTCCATTACACTGGTTGTTTCTACATCATAATCCATGGACGCCCATAGCACCATCGTACTAACTAGTTAATTGGGATTTAAACCTTAAGTGTAAATTGTATTACTAAAGCTATCATATTAATACCCAAATATCAATCCTTACCTTCTGGGACCGTGTGTTTGTGTCATGGTAAGAGGGAACTTGCGTGAAAGCAGTTTGTTCATTGAGCGTTGTATTTCTTTTGGTATAATGATGCGCCTGAATTTCTTATATAAATTCTATTTCCTGTACTTTTATCATCTGGCCCCCCCACAGTTAACTAAGAAAATAAAACCATTGCCATGATAGGAACCTCCTAAAACATAATCATTATGCAGTTCCTATTTAAAAATTAATTTTTAACCATTGTGAATTAAATACTAATTAAACTAGTTTCTTAGAGAAATAACAGCTTGTCAATAATGGTGTTAACTTACAAACTCATCCAAAATATGTTGATCAGGATTGTCCACAGCGCAAATAAATTGATTACCAAACATGGTTACTGCATTAACGATTAAGGTTACAAAAAAATGCAAATACCGTTTGAATGAAGTAAAAATCAGTAAATGTGGTTACCTGGTACGTGTGTTTTTTGAAGAATCACGACTGCTAAGCACCGATTGTATTGTTGAGATATTGGGTTGAAAGAAGATAGAGCGTTTATGTGTGTTAAAAAAGACTCAGTTTTGTTATTTGCAAAATATATCCTCGTTGATTTTCGCGAAAGTGAGGTAGCTGAAGTGTGTTAAGTCGGGAACAGTGAAATGACGAAAATACCCTCACGTGCAACGCACGTGAGGGCTCACTAATGGATAGCAGCATTAAGTTATGCCTAGCAGCATTAAATTATGCCTAGCAGCATTAAGTTCCGAGTTATTAGCATTCACCCAAATTCCAATCCAAACAACTCTTTCTTTGTGATGGTGATCAATGATAGTATAGTGATTTTTCCAAAGGAATACTTAGGAAAGTATTTCCCCGGGTCATGGTCCCAACGAAGGTATGAATGAAATTTCGGTTCGAGTCGTGATTGTGTGAATTGAATAGGAAAAAGGGAGATAATAGAGATTTTGGGTTTTATAACTATGATAGCAAACATAAACTAAAAGGCAACAATTAAGCATATAAAACAAGCACGTAAAGCACAAATAACCTAAAACGCAATCTAATCTAAAATCTAGTAGCAAGTAGATAATCTCAAACTAATTATTATACTAATATTAAACCAACAAATTTACTACGCAATTAAGGCAACTAAATTATTCTAAAAATGATATAAAAGATATAAATGGAAATATGTTTGCCAAGTGGCGTAATAAGCTCATTAAGTGTGGACTAAGGTTTGTTGACGAATTATTTTCCTTAAACAAGATTATTTCCTCACAACATTGGTTTATTTTGCAAACAATCCTTTGAAAAGAAAATAATTGCTAGATATGTAATTTGATTATTTTCCGGCTTTTGCCCTTCGAATAATAAAATCACAGATCTAAATAACTTGTCCAATTATTAATAACAATCCCCTTTTTAATCCACACTTAAATCACAAATTTATATCACTTAGCAAACACTAATAAACTACTCACTACACATATCAATTAAACTAATAAACACAAATAACTCAGCAATCATAAGCATAACTAAATATTTAAACTAAAAATTGAAAAGAAAATGAAAGTAGAACCCGATCTAAGAGATGAGACGAAAATAACCACCCGATTTTATAAACTTGTCAAATCATAAAGTTTATTTCTTAAAAAGCTTTAATATAACAAAATAGTTAATAAAGTTTGTGACTTTATTAACTAATTAGCTTTATAAATATTAAAAAGTAATAAACTTTAGTGATAAGCTAGCTTATAAAACCCTTAAGCTCCGGGCTTAGCGGTAGAAATGATGAGAAACAAAGAAAAATCAAAACTTTATTAGTGATACGCAAAATAATGACCAAATAAGCTATGGAAGAGCTTATTGGTTGAGAAAGCTACCAACTTTATTATTAAAAACCTAATAAAAAGCTAACAGTTTAAAACTTTATGATAAAAACCTACTAGATCTAAAAGAATAACCTATTTTTATAACAAAAACTAAATAAAGGTGCAAACTTTTTAAGAAATTAGTATGAAAATTATATAAATCTATAATAATAAACTAATTGATGGCTTTTAATAAAAAGAAAACTAATACAAATATAATATTTTTGGTTTTTTATAAAGTAATTTGTAAAATAAAGAGTAGATCTAGATTTATAAAAGTATTTGAAGCAAAGTATTAAAAGAGTATTTATTAAAAAAGCTAGATCTAAATAAACCGCTAAAAACTATTAAGCAAAATTAGATTTTTAGATGAAAGTAAAAGAAAATAAAAGAAAGAGATGAGAATAAAAAGTAGATTAAGCTAAGTTGGATCATTAATAGAAAACATCATCTTAATTGAAATAAGCTAAAAATTGATTACAATACACTCTTGAAAATAATCAATTACTCCCTCCGTCTCAATTTATTTGTCCACTTTTGACTTTTTAAGTCTTTCTTTTACAACTTTGACCTCAAATATTCTTTTTTGTGTTGTATAATACTTGATGTAAAATATATGAATTGATTGAGTTTTAAATGTATTTTCATTGGTTATAACTTCCATCAAGTATTATATAACATAAACAACACAATTTAAGGTCAAAGTTGAGAAAGAAAGACTTCAAAAGTCAAAAGTGAACAAATAAATTGAGACTGAGGGAGTATAAAATAAACTATAAAAATACTACTCTCTAAGGGTACCGGCAACGTTCACTTTTTTGGCTCGGCATGAATCGGTATCAATCGGCATCACATTGCCAATACTTCGGTATCATAGATTCGGCAACCAATTCGGTAAACTTCACCGAATCGGTATGAAACACAACAATTAATTTTATGACCGTTGGTAGCATTTAAAACTCAACCATTTGGGGTATTTTTCACTAAGTAGATAGGCATGGTTAGGCATCACATTGCCACTAAAAATATGTAGTTAGACATGGTTAGGCATGAAATGTGTTGGATTGATTTTATCGGCTAATTAAAAATTACTTTGAGTATTTGTTAGGCAACATTGCCACCACCCTAACTGCTACTCCTACTATGAAAAAATAAAAGTGTTTGTGAATTATGATGAGGAGAATGATATGAAAAGCTTGGATCCGGTGCACTCAAATTAAAGAAATGATTGGCTTCTTCTTGCTTCTTCTCGATCCTTCTCCTTGACAGCTCATGATTGATGCGTCATAAGCTCCACGTGTCGTTCTTGCATTCGCTGGAGATTAAAATAGTGGGACGAGTGGGAGAAGTGAAGAGGTCACGCACCTCTTGAATTAATTTGGGAAGAGTCTGATTCACGCGCCCGTACATGCCTTCTACTTTTCATTTCGTTGTCGCTATTCACCAATAAAAGAAAAAGGCTACATGTGCTGGCCATTCACAATCTTGGACATTTCTCATTTTTCACAAAAGAGCTAGTCCCATTTTGTCGTGTAGTAGCACATGTATGCATTGTATCTCCATTTGAATTAATTAGCAAATATCTCAATTTTTCACATGGCCTTCATATTGAATTTATTCATTTCTTTATTTTGTGTCAGGTGCACAAGAAGAGGAGCATGACCCCAATTGTTGCTATCTTCATTTGGAAGAAAAATAAACCCCACGTGCCTGGCTTTGCATTTGCATCTTGAGGTCCCACGTGAAAGTAGCAGTACGCTAGGCACTCAATTTTCTTCTTTTGTTTTTTTCTTTATCATTTTTCGATGTACTGGACTAGCGTGCTTGCAACGAGAACAGGGTATTCATTTCTATTATCTTGGGCCTGGACTTGCGTTAATCATTTTCTTTATTTAATATACCCACGTTGAGAGCCTTAAGTCTTCATTAAATATATATGTGCCACGTTGGGCCATAAGTGCTTGCCGGGCTTCGTTTAGTCTTTTGATTTTTCTATTCTTGCCTCGATGCTCCAAATAAAAATAATCGTTAATCCCATAGTTTCGTGCTCTATCCAAATCTTGTGCTCGTTTTGTCGGTTTCTCTTGATTTTGTCCTTTTCTCACATATCCGTACCTGCACATTCATAAACACAAAAACAACATATATTTGACATTTATGGTTAGTTTTTGGTCGTTTTGGTCCGATTAATAAGGTAAAAAGTATGTGTAATTACACATATCAAAATCCCCCAGACTAAGGTATTGTCGTGTCCTCACGCAATGTAATCACTTCACACTTTTGAGATAAATAATTTCACACCTCTTTTTACTAACTTTGAAAAGTAGCAAGAACATTCAAAAGAGATGCGAAATCATTTATTCCCTAAAACGCCCCGGTTATCGATTTTATTCCATATACTAACTTTACACTACTATTTTTGTATTTTTCACTTTATTATTGTGACGGTATGTTGACTTTCATTATTTTGCAATAACGTTTAGGGTCATAGAGTAAGAACACGACTCATGGAGAAGTGACCATACGGATAAAATTCATCGTCCCTGATTTTTCACAAGCCCCCAAACTAAGCGTAAAAACGAGATCACAGCTTATTCACAAGTTAGATGCTAACGCTACCCATGGAAGTTACTTGTGTAATTAACCTCTTACTCCCATTTTCCTATTTGATGGTATCTATTTATTTTATTTTTGTGAGAAAAATGAATTTCTTCATAAACATCTCGTTTTCATATTTATTAGTCCGATAAAGATACTAAATTAAGACGCTAAGTAGTTTCTAAACTTTCTCTCGAGAACCGTTGCCTACAAAAATGAGGTACACATCAAGGTCTCTGATTTAACACGATTTTGAGGAGTATCCCCTTTATTGGCGATCGAAACAACTAATCTACGAGTCCAGAGACAGAAGCTTTTATTAGGACCTCCCCGGAGTCAAGGTTTGGCATTTTTTATTTATTCAAGCATATTAACATATTAGCCCTCCGTCTTTTACAACAATTACAACATCGGCTGCGAACCGGCAAGATGTAATAGTCTTATTATGACGTTGGGCCATAAGTGCTTGCCGGGCTTCGTTTAGTCTTTTGATTTTTCTATTCTTGCCTCGATGCTCCAAATAAAAATAATCGTTAATCCCATAGTTTCGTGCTCTTTCCAAATCTCGTGCTCGTTTTGTCGATTTCTCTTGATTTTTGTCCTTTTCTCACATATCCGTACCTGCACATTCATAAACACAAAAACAACATATATTTGGCATTTATGGTTAGTTTTTGGTCGTTTTGGTCCGATTAATAAGGTAAAAAGTATGTGTAATTTAACGCATACCACTTTGCTTTTCCTGCAAAATGTTAGTCTAGAAACAAAGAAAATACAAGCCATAACATATGCACAATGATCCCAACATCTAATTATACCTAAATAAATACTTCATGTGATCATATATAATATCTTGAATTTAGTCACACAAACACTCAATGTGACTAATAGCAAGGTTAATGATAACTGAGTTCACATTTTGCTATAAATAATAGTCACATGAATATTTCACAATGTGACTATTTTGAATGTATTGGTCACATATAATACCCTTATAATGTGGCCATAAACATCATTTAGATACGCATTTGTGATATGGTGTGACTATTGTAAAGCCTATATTCACATGATCGTGCTTCAATTAGATGTGACTATACACATTAGGATTTGGCAAGCAAACACACACTAAACATTAGACACAAATATTAACTTACGTGACCATATGTACCAAATTTTCGTTACACTTAATCATGTTTCTATGGTTTCGTGTGACCATATAGGACATTTGGACACACTCTTCAAGTGTGTGACATATATTTGTCACTTTTAAATGCATATCGTGACTAACGCTTCAAACTTACTTTTCAGTTGTCACACATTTCAAATTTATATGTGGCTAAGTATTTAGCAAAGAATAGCAGTCAAGTTTAAATAATGTGTGACAAACTTGACTATATAATTTAGCCACATACACAATTACTTCATGTGACCATATATCTATTTTAGTCACACTCTTCAATTGTGTGACATATATTTGTCACATATGTATATCTGTAGTGTGACTAATGCTTAAAGCTGATTTGTATCGATCACACGTCCCAAATTAAACGTGACTAAATGATCGAAAAATATTTACCAGTTACCCTCTAGTTACATAAATACACAAATGTGTGACATGTATCTTCCGAAATGGTCACACAAGTCGGATCGAGTGTGGCTGTTTATGGAAACAAATAAGGCCCAATGGTATCCGGATTGACCAACAAAGAGTAATTTATTGATGACCCAGTTAGGAAATTAATCACACCATGAAAGTCAAGATTCAATTCGGTCTTATCCAAATTAGCAATCATATTATGTTTGCTACAGGTTGAGCAAGCCATTTGTGAGTGGGTTGAAGAATAAAGTGTTCTTAGATGGTAAATTTAGGATGAAAGTAGTGGCGTAAGTATGAATGAAAGGGTATGTAGAAAAGTGAGAATAAAAAAAATGGTAGGGTTAGTTATATATGGATAAGATATAAAAAATCAAAACACATTAAATGCGTATACCGTTATTTTGGCATATATCCCTTCCATAACGAACTTTTTACCATTACCCCATATTTTTGACCGTTAGAATAGTACTTTTCCACGGAGCAGTACTTTACACGTCAGCAGTACCCTTTAGAGCAGTACTTTCCCAAAGCAGTACTTTCAGCTAAAATTGCAAGCAGTACTTTTCCATTATCTTTACCACAGCATCAATAGCATTGCATTGCCTCCCCTCAAACAATGCATAGGACTTAAATTAAGCCAATACTAAGTCCTCCCCTCAAATATAGCCTAATAATTAATCATACCAATACTTACCACTAAGTGTTTGAATCTGGAGGCATCAAATCCTTTTGTGAGTAAATCAGCTACATTGTCATCTGTGTGCACCTTGACAACATTAATGAGTCTATGCTCATAACAATCTCGAATAAAGTGATGCCTAATCTGAATGTGCTTGGTCTTGGAATGGTAAACTGGATTCTTCACAATACAAATTGTACTCTCATTGTCAATGTTGATAGGAGTGTTCTTGAAATTGAATCCATAGTCCAAGAGTTGATTTTGCATCTATAATACTTGTCCACAAGAACTTGCAGCTGCAAAATATTCTGCTTCAGTAGATGATGTTGCTGCAATTGTTTGTTTCTTACATTGCCATGAAACTAATTTTCTTCCAAGATATTGGCACCCTCCAGTGGTTGATCTTCTATCAAAATTATCACCTGCATAAACACTATCTGAAAAAGCTTCTAAGTGAAAAGGTGACTCCTTAGGGTACCAAAACCCTAACTTAGGTTGATGCTTGAGATAACTAAAAATCCTTTTGACGGCATTCATGTGAGAAACTTTGGTTGTGACCTGATATCTTGCACATAAGCATAAAGCAAACATAATGTCAGGTCTAGATGCAGTTAAGTACATAAGACAACCAATCATTAATCTGTAAAGCTTAACATCCACTGGTTCACCATCTTCATCTTTTCCCAATGAATTTGTGGATTTAATGGGTGTGGTGACTGGCTTCATTGTACTGAGGTTAAACTTCTTAAGAATGTCAGTGACATACTTATCTTGAGTAATGAAAATACCAGTACTTGACTATTTAACTTGAAGCCCTAAAAAGAAAGTTAATTCACCCATGGAACTCATTTGAAATTCTTGTTGCATGAGCTGCTCAAATTCTTTTACCATAGACTGTTTTGTGGCTCCAAAGATAATATCATCCACATAAACTTGAACAAGCATGATATCTTTCTTGTCTCTTTTGATAAACAAAGTCTTATCAATTGCTCCTCTTCTGTAACCATGTTGCAATAGAAAAGTATAGAGTCTTTCATACCAAGCTCTGGGAGCTTGATGAAGACCATACAATGCCTTGATAACTTTGTAGACTTTGTTTGGATGTTCAGGATCCTCAAAACCAGGAGGTTGTTTAACATATACTTCCTCTGTAATTTTGCCATAAAGAAAGGCACTTTTGACATCCATTTGATAAACTGGAAATCCCATATATGATGCAAAAGCAAGAAAGAACCTTATAACTTCAATTCTTGCTACAGGAGCAAACACTTCATCATAGTCTACTCCTTCTTCTTGTCTGTATCCTTGTGCAACCAATCTTGCTTTGTTCTTGATAACATTTCCTCTTTCATCTCTTTTAACTCTGAAAACCTATCTTGTACCAATTACCTTCTTTCCATCTGGTAAATCACACAGTACCCAAACTTTTTGAAGCTTGAATTATAGAAGTTCTTCTTGCATAGCTTTAACCCAACTCTCTTTAGTTAAAGCTTGAGCTATATTCTTGGGTTCTTCTTGAGATATAAAGCAGGCAAACAGGCATGTTTGTTGATCCTTATGATTCATCCTGTTTTGTTTATAAACAAAGCTAAGTAAAGCACTATGTTGCTGTGAAAAACCTTTAGCTTTTGTTCTTGTAAGCACTCCTGAAGTTGAAGGTCCAATGATGTGATCAACTGGATGATTTTTATGAATTCTTGATGTAGGAGTTGATGGAACTTCAAGATCATTATCCAAATTTGTGAAGTCAGGATCTTCATTGGAATTTGAGACAATACCTTCATCTTCTAACTCATCATCAGTGTCTACTAATTCGGGGTTGTTAGGATCATTTAAATCCTTGGTAGAACTCACAATTGTTTCAGCAGTACTTTGATCCAAAGTACTGTGATCCAAAGTACTGTCATCCAAAATACTATGAGTATTTTCTTTGAACTTACCCTTTTTCTTTGTAGCTTCATAGGCTCTCCTTTGATCATCTTCATAGGATTTAGCTAGTGTTTCTTGAAAAAGCATCCTATTAAGTTCATCTTGAATTGCTTGATCTTCATTAGAGAGTATAGAAGTTGGTTCAATAGTACTTTGCTTCTCCTCAATGGTTATGGGTTCTTCATCAGTAACATCTTCTGATCTAACATTGACTCCGTGAAAAATATATTGTGAATCTTCTTCCTTGTGAACAACTTGATTTTCTTCTCTGACAGGCACATAATTCATAGAAGGAGTCAAGCTATCAAGATCAAAATACCAATCAGGACCTTTTCCTTTTTGATTCTGTAGATCTTCCAGAAAATCAACCTGAAGACATTCTTGAACCTTTTTGGTAACCCTGTTGTACACTCTAAATCCTTTGCTGCTGGTACAGTAACCCAATAAGTATCCTTCTTCTGACTTACCATCAAATTTTCCCAGAGAATCAATAGTATTGAGAATAGTCAGAGAGCATCCAAAAGGTTTTAGAAAACGAATATTTGGTTTCTTACCCATAAGCAACTCATAAGGTGTTTTCATCTGAGGTTTAGTCACTGATTCTCTATTCAACACATAGCAAGCAGCACTTACAGCTTCAGCCCAAAATTGAATAGGTAATAAAGAATCTGCAAGCATTGTTCTTGCTGCATCTATAAGTGTTCTATTCTTCCTTTCTGCAAAACCATTCTGCTGTGGAGTTCTAGCAATACTATACTCCCTCTTAATCCCTTTCTTGGCACAAAGTTCATCCATTAACTTGTTTTTGAATTCAGTCCCATTATCACATCTAATACCTCTAACTTTGAGTCTCAATTGATTTTCAAGGGCTATAATAAGATCATGAATAGCATCAAAAGTATCATATTTAAATCCCAAGAAAAAGACCCAGCTAAATCTACTGCAATCATCTGTTACAACTAAGTAGTATTTCTTCTTGTTTAAGCTTGAAACAGAAACAGGTCCAAATAGATCCATGTGCAACAACTCCAAAGGCTCTCTGACAGATCTTTCCTCAAGCTTTTTGCATGAAGTTTTATGTTGTTTACCCTTCTTGCAAGCCAAACATGAATGATCAGTCTTGAAAGTTTTAGCAGGTAAACCTTTAACTAAATTGCCTTTAACCAGCTTGTTGATATTCTTGAAATTCACATGACCTAATCTTCTATGCCATAGATGTGCTTCTTCAAGTGTTGCCTTTGCTACTAAACATGTTGCTCTTTCAGTAGAGTTGATATTCTTCAAATCAATACTATACACATCATTGGTTCTTGGTGCTCTCAGTGTTACCAAGTGATCATCTACAAACTTAAACTCAGGAGAGAGAATAAGACATTCTGTGTTAGTGAATAACACAGGGTGCTTCTTGTTACAAATCTGAGATACTGACAAAAGATTGAACTTAAGCTCATTCACATAACGAACATTCTCAAAATCAATACATCCTGTCTTGATAGTTCCTTTGCCAGTAATTCTTCCTCCTTCAAGATCATCTCCAAAAGCAACTCTTCCTCCATAATATGTCTTAAAATCTGATAGTAGCTCCTTGTCTCCTGTCATGCTTCCAGAGCAACCACTATCAACAATTAAATGATCTTTAAGCTCCTCTTCTGGGTTGCCCTGCACAAGAATGAGAAAGTTAGTTTCTTTTAGGAACCCAAGCCATGACTGACTTGTGTTCCCTTTGTGGAGTGACATACTCAAATTCTTTGAGTATGTAATCTCCATTATCTTTGAAAACATGATCAATTACTGTCCTTTGTTCCAAAACTTGTGTTGTTTTTTCAACAAAATTTTCTTTTTCACCCTTACTTGATGAAAGTGCTGTTTGTACCCCATCAATACTTTCTTTCTTAACCCATTTAGTTTTAACACTGTGTGTTGAAATCTTTGTTCTAGGTACTCTTTTTGAGGTGTAAGGCCCTCTAGATTGATAATAATTTGATCTCCTTGGTCTTATATTAGAATTACCCTGAGTGGGTGAAAACTTAGCAGTACTTTGAGAAGATACTGCTTTTGACTTACCAGTACCTTGAAAAGTGTTGCCTAAAGGTACTGGTGGTTTTGAAAAAGATCTTTGCTGGTGAGGGTACCTATAGTCTTTAGAGAAATTACTATGGTTAACCCTATTTGAGTGATTCCAAACTGGTTTAGTCTCCCTAGGCTTATGGTTAGCTGGTGTGGTTTTTGGGAATTGACTTAGATATTCTGAGTGAAAGTCACAGTTCTTGATCAAGTGATCAGGACTATAACAAACATTACATAGCTTTTGATTCATCTTCCCAAATCCTCTTCTTTGAGTTCTATAACCATAGCTATCTTGACTTCTTGGTGAAAAAGGTTTTCTAAAGTTAGCAGTGTTTTGAAAAGAGTTTCTTGAAGGTACTGCTGAATGACTAGCAGTAGTTTGAGAAAAGTTTGAATTTACTGCTTGTTTTGAAAAGACTTTATGAAACCTTTTATCATTGTTTCCACACCCTGAATCCTTATCATTCCTTCTGTAGTTATCATTCTTAGGATTTTCAACTGTTTCTTTTAAGGGTTCAGAACTAGATGGACTTGAATTAGATTGACCCTTAAGCTTTTTCCTAAATTCTAAGTTGTCTACCCCAAAACAAGAAACATCAGTCCTAGGTGGTTGAAAACAACCAGTGGCAAGAGGAAATGCATGATACTCCTTACTTTTCTTAAACACAGGAGGCGTTTGACTAATGGGTTCCTCATTACTAGATATGTTTTCTTCTGAGCAAGCTTCAAATTCACTAGTTGAGATCTCCTCTGAATTACTTTGTTCCTTATCACTAGTTGGGTTCTCTTCTGAACTACTATATTGCATACCAAAACCTAGTCCAGTTTTAATATGTGATCTTCTTTGTTTTTCAACAAAACTAACATGTGACAGACAAGATTCTTTCCAACTAGCAAACTTTTCTAACAACTCATCTCTTTCTTTAGTTACCTTTTCTAGCTCAGACACCTTACATCCTAACTTCTATTCACTCAATTTTAATTTATAGTCTTGTTATGTAATATTCTAGAATGATAACTATGATGAAGACTGGAGCACAAGGATACAAACAAGAATATAAGGGATTTAAGTGGTTGTTCGAAGAATATAATATTCAGTGTGAGCACTCCTGAAATTGAAGGTCCAATGATTTGATCAACTGGATGATTTTTATGAATTCTTGATGTAGGAGTTGATGGAACTTCAAGATCATTATCCAAATTTGTGAAGTCAGGATCTTCATTGGAATTTGAGAAAATACCTTCATCTTCAAACTCATCATCAGTGTCTACTAAGTCAGGCATGTAAGGATCATTTAAATCCTTAGTAGAACTCACAATTGGTTCAGCAGTATTTGATCCAAAGTACTGTGATCCAAAGTACTGTCATCCAAAATACTGTGAGTATTTTCTTTGAACTTACCCTTTTTCTTTGCAGCTTCATAGGCTCTCCTTTGATCATCTTCATAGGATTTAGCTAGTGTTTCTTGAAAAAGCATCCTATCAAGTTCATCTTGAATTGCTTGATCTTCATTAGAGAGTATAGAAGTTGGTTCAACAGTACTTTGCTTCTCCTCAATGGTTATGGGTTCTTCATCAGTAATATCTTCTGATCTAACATTGACTCCATGAACAAGATATTGTGAATCTTCTTCCTTGTGAACAACTTGATTTTCTTCTCTGACAGGCACATAATTCATAGAAGGAGTCAAGCTATCAAGATCAAAATACCAATCAGGACCTTTTCCTTTTTGATTCTGTTGATCTTCCAGAAAATCAACATGAAGACATTCTTGAACCTTTTTGGTAACCCTATTGTACACTCTAAATCCTTTGCTGTTGGTACAATAACCCAATAAGTTTCCTTCTTCTGACTTACCATCAAAATTTCCCAGAGAATCAATAGTATTGAGAATAGTCAGAGAGCATCCAAAAGGTTTTAGAAAACGAATGTTTGGTTTCTTACCCATAAGTAACTCATAAGGTGTTTTCATCTGAGGTTTAGTCACTGATACTCTATTCAACACATAGCAAGCAACACTTACAACTTCAGCCCAAAATTGAATAAGTAATAAAGAATCTGCAAGCATTGTTCTTGCTTCTTCTATAAGTGTTCTATTCTTCCTTTCTGCAAAACCATTCTGCTGTGGAGTTCTAGCAATACTAAACTCCCTCTTAATCCCTTTCTTGGCACAAAATTCATCCATTAACTTGTTTTTGAATTCAGTCCCATTATCACATCTAATACCTCTAACTTCGAGTCTCAATTGATTTTCAAGGGCTATAATAAGATCATGAATAGCATCAAAAGTATCATCTTTAAATCCCAAGAAAAAGACCCAGCTAAATCTACTGCAATCATCTGTTACAACTAAGCAGTATTTCTTCTTGTTTAAGCTTGAAACAGAAACAGGTCCAAATTGATCCATGTGCAACAACTCCAAAGGCTCTCTGACAGTTCTTTCCTCAAGCTTTTTGCATGAAGCTTTATGTTGTTTACCCTTCTTGCAAGCCAAACATGAATGATCAGTCTTGAAAGTTTTGGAAGGTAAACCTCTAACTAAATTGCCTTTAACCAGCTTGTTGATATTCTTGAAATTCACATGACCTAATCTTCTATGCCATAGATGTGCTTCTTCAAGTGTTGCCTTTGCTACCAAACATGTTGCTCTTTCAGTAGAGTTGAGATTCTTCAAATCAATACTATACACATCATTGGTTCTTGGTTCTCTCAGTGTTACCAAGTGATCATCTACAAACTTAAACTCAGGGGAGAGAATAAGACATTCTGTGTCAGTGAATAACATAGGGTGCTTCTTGTCACAAATCTGAGATACTGACAAAAGATTGAACTTAAGCTCCTT
>LBNU01013349.1:13540-29464 GCA_014162995.1 Artemisia annua
GAGAAATACAAGTAAACCTTTTAGGAAAAAGATTACCTCGTAAACTCGTGCAATGTGATATTTGTGAGACCGGGAAGTGATTTCCCGAGTCGTACCCCAACGAGGTGTGAATGGAAAGATTCGTGAAAGATCGAGATTAAAGACTTGTATGTTTGGTTGGAAAGATTGTTTGGTTTTATGATACGTTTAATTAACGAAATTGGAAAATTAATTAACGAAAATGAAAATAACGCAACCTAAAAGGGAACAAAGGCAATGGAAAACTAGGGAAGTCCTAAAATACTACGGGAAACATAATTAGGAAGCGGGGAATCCTAAAACACAATATAAACAAGTAACGTGACGTTTATTCTAAATAAACGTCAACGCGCAAGCAAAAACGTAAAATTTAAGCTACGCAAGTCCTACGGGCATACAAACAATTTTCTTACGCACAAAATGACAAAAGAAAATTTTGGATAAAAGAAAATTAAAATTTTAATTAAAATTCTATTTATTATGAATTTAAAACTATTTTAATCTAGTTAATTCATAATAAATAATAAAACCAACCTAATAAATCTGAAATTATTATAACAAATACTACAAGTTAAAACTAATTTTTTTAAAAAAATAAAAAGTGCGTGTTGCAGTTTCAAAATAAGCAGTAATAAGCTACTAAAGCTAATAAACTATAAGGGTAAAGGCTACTATAAAAATTAAAGTTGCAAAATAAAACATGAGAAGACCCTAGGGCAAGATGGTAGTGGAGTGTGGTGTGTGGTGTGTCTGAGTGTGGAGACCAGGGTTCGAATCTAAATTTTTACACAAAGTTTTTTTTTTTTCTTTTTGTTAGTTAACTGCTTTCCACCAAAGAACACAAACACAAAAATTCAATAACACAACCTCACTACTTTTCTTGGAAAACAGATTTTAACAACAAAACTTAAACAGATTTCATGATTTGGAAACAGATTTTAGATAAAAAATAACTTCAAAATTTTCCTTTTTCTTTTTCTTGTGACTGCCAAACCAAACCACTAATCAAATAAGCTTAAATGAGCTTAGTGCTTGACTAAGCACAACATCAGCAAAGGTAGTAACAATTACAACAAACAAACACAGAACAACAACAAATTTAACAACAAGAACAACAATAAGAACAGCACAAAGAACAACACAAATAGCAACAACAACAATAACAGTTAAGCACATAAGCTAAATAAACCAATAAGCTGTCAAAGGCTTAAACAAACAAATAAACAACAACAACAGTAATAATAAACAACAATGAGATCAGTAACAAAAAAAACAACAACCAGATCCAACAAACTCAGTACACACTGAGTCACTCAGCATGCAGTCCTAAAGGGGCTAAAAGATAGCTTAATAAATAGCACTAGATAAGCACTCTAACCTTAACTAAAAGCAGACTCCTCAACCCTACCTAGGTGGCTTTCTAAAGCTACAAATAACACACCCTAACACTAACTAATGAACAATCTACAAGCAATTCAAATCTCCTAAAAACCTGAGGTGCAGGGGAGATGGGTGCTCAGAATGGGCACTTTGGGGTTGATTTCAAGTGACCAAATGGATTCCAAAAAGCAAAATTATTTTTGATCTTGATAAACAAGCTACCAAAGTGTACAAAACAACAATCCTTATCCAAATTCAAGCAAGATTAAAGCCTTGAGCAACCTTAGAATTCTGTCCCATTTCACAGATCATAAACAGTTTGACTTTTGAAATTTTTACAAAGTTTGACTTAGGTGAATTTTCCCTGAACCTAATGGATTAATTATGTTATATTATCCCTAAACTAAGCTAAACTAAGCAACCTAAACTATTTTTAAGCTAAATTGAGGCTTATGCNCTACAAGCAATTCAAATCTCCTAAAAACCTGAGGTGCAGGGGAGATGGGTGCTCAGAATGGGCACTTTGGGGTTGATTTCAAGTGACCAAATGGATTCCAAAAAGCAAAATTATTTTTGATCTTGATAAACAAGCTACCAAAGTGTACAAAACAACAATCCTTATCCAAATTCAAGCAAGATTAAAGCCTTGAGCAACCTTAGAATTCTGTCCCATTTCACAGATCATAAACAGTTTGACTTTTGAAATTTTTACAAAGTTTGACTTAGGTGAATTTTCCCTGAACCTAATGGATTAATTATGTTATATTATCCCTAAACTAAGCTAAACTAAGCAACCTAAACTATTTTTAAGCTAAATTGAGGCTTATGCTATCCTAAAATTTCAACAGATAAACTGTTAGAAGGATTTACATCCCATTTTGACTTTTTCTTTAAAAGTGACCAAGGCAATGGTCAACTTGAACTGATATGAGCCTAAGGATAGTAAACCAACAAGACTTAACTCCTAATAGCAATAATAACCTACAAATTCAAGCAGTGCCAAACACCCCCTAATGGACAGTTTTAAAAAGATTTATGAAGCAATATGAGGAGTTAAGCTAATTAACTGATACACTATTTTACACTAAGCTAAAACAAGCACAAAAAGACAGCAACAAACGACATTTAACAACACTTACTTATTATAACAGATTATGCTAAAAAAAATTATGGAAAATAATCTTACAAGAGGTCCAAGCATAAAACCAAGTGTGAACCAGGACCAAACTACCACCCTAATGCTCCCATGAGCTCTAAACCATACTTCATCCCCATTACTACTGCAACTGTTTTCTTCTTTCTTCCTTCAATATTTTTTATTTTTATTTTTCTTTGCACTTTTCTGTTTTTTCTTTTCTCTTTGATTTTCTGCTTTCTTTTGTTTCAAATAACTTAAACAAACTTAAATTAAGATTCAAGGATACATTAAACAGTTTATAAATTGAAATACAAGAAATTTAATATTTTGAGTAAAATTACGAATTTGAGATAACTTAAAAATAACTTCAATTAAATTAGAAATTTAGAGTTACAAATGGAAATTGATTCTAAAGCAGAAAAGAAAACTAAGAAAAGGGATGCCTTCAATGGCTTACATAGAGGACCTATTTATACTAAAACTAAGTTAGGGCTACACTCCTTTGTTGTGCTTTCTTTGTGAGATAAAATAGCTGAAAATGCATCCTTGTGCTTTCTTGGTCTAATCCCATTCGTTGGATTAAAGTAAAATTGATCCTAGCCTCAAATTGAGTTTTGGCGGGAAAAGGTTGTAAAGGATTTTGGATTGCCAGCTTGGAATTGGGTGTTAGGCATGGGTTTGTGAGAGGAGGGGAAAGTGAGTGGGATATACTTTTGAGGTCTTGGGGTTGGGGGTGGAGTGTTGTAGAGGTTGGTCGGGGTGTGGTGATGGAAGTCTGCTAGTTATACGGAGAAGGGGGAAAGTGATAAAGGTGGGGGTTTGACCTGTTGACCTGAGTTATAATCAAGGGGGTTGGGTTGGATGTTGGGCTGGAAAAGATTGGGCCAAAGGTGGATTTATGGTGGGTTTATTAAAGAGGCTGTTTGGTTTAGTAGTAACACAAGCCCAATGACCAAAGTGTATTTTCTGCATTCTCCAAGGATCAAAACTGCCATTATACCAAACTTCAACCAAGGACTATTTGTGACAAGTTATGAATTCCCAAGGTCATTGTGATCATTTTTCTTCAAAGTGTAATTCCCGGGGGGCCATTTTTGCCAATTTACAAACTTGAGGGACCAAACTTCTAATATTCTGAAAATGCAATCCAAGGATCAATCTTGTCATTTTATGATTGTTGGAGGAATTTTGTTCACTTTTCTTCATAGAATCTATCCAGGGACTATTTCTGACAATTCTTGATAGTTCAGGGACTGATTTTGACAATTCTGCATATTTTGCTTGTTTTTCGTCTGTTTTCAATCCTTTGTACCTGAAACACACAATAACATACTCCAAGGATATTTGTGACATTATTTGCTCGTTTTTGGGTGTTCTTGGTCGTTTTTGACTCGTAAAACGGAGGAAAAGATATGTGCAAAAAGGCACATATCATGGGTCATGTGCATTAGGTTATCACTGGTCACATTCATTAATGGGTATTTGACATCACAGGGGTCATATGCATTGGGTTATAGTTGCTTAGAGTGTCATGTTACGACACATCCATGACTGTTGACAATTGGTAATTAACATCGGTAATTAATGGGTCATGTGCATTGGGTTGTAGTGGCTTATAGTGTCATGTTATCGACCAATACATTACATGTGCATTGGGTTGTAGTCGCTTATAGTGTAATGGAAACCATGCAGGGCCGGTGATAATGGCTAATTCCCATGGGCGACTTTTTAAATACAAAATACACTAAAAAAAATCAATCCCCCTAATTTATTAGCTAATGATCCATTATCCACTATTGGGTTATGGGTCATTGCATTATGCTTTACCAAGCATATTTTTTCATTACCTTTCCCATTCTTCACCTCCTAGGGGTGTTCAAAAAACATGAGAAACCAACAAACCGCTCGATCCGAAACCGGGAAAAAACCCGAAACCGAAGAAACCAAAACCGAAAAAAACCTAAACCGGAAAAACCCCTTATCACGGTTTGGTTTCGGTTTTTACTTTTAGATATCTGTGGTTAAACGAACCGAACCGTATATAATATAAATAAATTACCCGCCCCGTGATGGATAGTTAAAACCATTACAACTAACCGAACCGAACCGCACCGTGAATACCCCTACCAAGCATGCCCTAAAATACAAATGTAGCTTTAATACTTATTAGTTATAAAACTTTTTTACTACTTTTTACGTAGTATACTTTTAGTTTTTATACTTTTAAGCATTTTTAATAATTTTTAAACTTATAATATACTCGAGTATCAAACACACTTCACTTTAACTTATAATATATGCTTATCAAACACACTTCACACACTTCAACATAATCCTCACTTTCTCTCTCACAGTTATAACTCCTCACTCGGTTACAGTTGACCAAGTAAACGGATCTAGGGTTTTGATCCTTTATTCTCAGTTTTGTCTTACATTTGTTACAGACTTGTTACTTGATGTATTAGATTTATGGTGTGTTGTTTTTGCGAATAATTAGAGCAAAAGAGATTTTAAGGTGTGTTTGGATTAGATTATTTTGTGTGGTTATCGGCTTATTGAGTTTTGGGAAAGTTAATAAGCTGATAAGATCACAAATTAATATAATCCAAATACCCCCTTAGGGCTATTTATTCTTAGGCTTAGGTTGATTATCTATTACATGAATTGCGTTGCATTTCTATTGATAGAATATTGAAGAACATGCTGTGTTGTTTTTGCGAATAATTAGAGCAAAAGAGATATTAAGGTTTGCTTGGATTAGCTTATTTTATATTAGGGTTAGGTTGACTATCTGGTATAAAAATTATGTTGCATTTGTATTGAGAGTATAAGGAAGAAAAGTGGAGGATGTGTGTGCTAATATTTAGGCTAAAACATCCAAGTATCAAAGATGGAAGAAGTATCAACGATGGATGAACCGACACCACTTTCAAGTATTAACATAAACTTGTTTTGGTGTTGTTCATCCATTCTTGATTCATCTTTGCTCTTTGTCAAAATACAGAAACAATTAGCTCTCTAATGTCGTAGAATCTACATAATTAATATGTATGTTCCTCACATCTAAGGGAGCAATATAAATGATATTAAGAATCTGTTTTCTAAGGACTTTAAGCTCAATTATAAGGGCAGATCTATCTAATGTTTTTTCGTTTTGAGCTTTAAAGCTTAGTTGTTTGGACGACGTTTTATACCGGTAGGTGTTTGATCTTGATAGCCAGTTTTGGCTCTTTTAATAATGAACCTTGGTTAACACTTTTTCCATACAATGAAAATTTGTTATTGAAAGAGCTAAATCTGGAATCAAGATCAAACACAAGCCGGTATAAAACGGTGTCCCAACTAAGCTTTAAAGCTCAAAACAAAAAAACGATAGATAGATCTACCCTTATAATTGAGACGTCTTCAATGCGATAATGATATAGTGTGTATTGTTCATGACAGGCCACACTCCTTCATTATCGCATTCAAGATGAATGATGTTACTTAGACTCTATTCTTTACTCAACATTTGTAGATTGTTTGTATCACTCTGTTTGCTTTACATATACGTATGATGGTTTATTGCATTCAGTTCTTTTTTATGATCTAAATCAGTCTGGAATTTCAACATACCTTTCCATTCTCAATCCCCATTAAGTTCCTTTTGTTTTTTCAACAATCTAGCAATGCGCCTGGTGCAGGCCTTTCTCAAAGGGAGTTGAAACGACAAAAGGAGCTTAAGGGGGAACTGAGAAGGGTTATGTATGTTGGTTTATTGCAGTCCATTCTATTTTATGATCTAAAACCAAACATCCACCAAGTAAAGTAGCCATTGGAGTTCCAAGAACAAAGGTTGTTTCAAATACATGGGCATACTACTTTCCAAAGGGATATTCTAGATCAGGCACAAAAAAGGAAGATGCTAGGAAGGTTAAAACTCCACAAAAGACTGCCAAAGAGCTTTTTGATGAGAGGGTTGAGTTGCTAGGCCTGCCAAATGATAAGACTTGTGAAGACAAGGGCATAAAACCATGGGAACAAAAAATGCCCAAAGTTTGTTCAAAAGGGATGGTTAAAAAGAAAATGTATTAGTTGAGTTAGGAAGTAATTTGAATAAACCTGTGTAATCCTTTTGTACTAGTTTATTTGACTTTATGAATGAACCTGTGTAATCCTTTTGTAATTTTTCATTTCAAGTTATAATGGAAAATGTTTAATGTTAATTCCCGTACTTTGTCATTGCTCAATTTTCTCATTAATTGTTACAATATTTTGATTGTTGTGTTTATTAAGAAGAACTTGGGATATACTAGTATTTTGTATTATGTTAATCAAAAGTTTCTGCTGCTAAAAAAACGTTACTGCAACAGGGTTTGTACTGCTAGATATGAGAGTGCAAGGGTGGATTGTAACATTTACACTTAAGGGTTTAAATCCCCAATTAAAACAATAATTCAGTTTCACGCACTCATAACGTCTCTCTAACCACAAACACTAACATCTTTTATCGATCAATTTCAAAATCCCCAAATCACAAAACCCTAATTCACGATGGTGTTGGCAGTTGAATTAAAACGCACATTTGTTGACAGACACAACATGGTCGCTTTTTTGAAGAAACCTAATGGTTTTGAAGGATTCACACAGATAATCGATTTCTTGAATGCTACCCCTATTAGGTATGCATTAACTATTAATCCTCCTATATGCATTTCTTTTATTAAGCGGTTTTGGGCAACTGCTAAAGCCATAACTGTTAATAAAGAAAAAAAGATTAAGGCTAAGGTAGATGGCCAAAATATACTCATAACTGAGTCATCTATTAGGGAATCTCTTAACCTACCAGATAATGAAGAGATTGAGTGTCTTGATACTGCTGCCATTTTCAAAGGTTTGGAAAAAATGGGGTATGAGAGGAAGAATAAAAAAAGTAAAATTTTACAAAGGTCTCTTCTCATCTCAATGGAAATTCTTGATTCATACTCTGTTACATTGTTTGAGTCCTAAAACTACAGGTTGGAATGAGTTTGGTAAAACCATGGCATCAGCAGTGATATGCCTTGCTAAAGGAAAACCTTTCAATTTTTCAAAAATGATTTTGGAGGGTATGATCAAGACCTTGGCTGATAATGGTACTTGTTTATTATATCCAAGGTTTTTGCAACTTATTATTAAAAAACAGTTGACTACCTTTAAAACACATAAAGGAACTTATGCTGCCCCCTTACTACAAAAGAAAGTATTTTCAAATCTGAAAAATAATGGCAAGGATTTTTCAGGAAAGGTTACACCACTTTTTCCATATATGGTGAACCTTCCACAAAAACAGGGAGAGGATGTCATGGATGAGGAGCATGAAATGTTGGAAGGGGATGCCACTTCTGCTGCTAGCTTAGAAGCAGGGCAGGCCATTAGTAACACATCCAGAAGTGATGAGGGTAGTTCTGAAACACATGAATTGATGGATACTGATGTACAAAGTGGTGAGGATAGAATGAAACTTATAAAGAATTTGAAGGCCTATTGTACCAAGTTAGAAGGGGATGTTGTTGGCCTCCAAAAGCGCACAACAAAACATGGTGCAAAGATCAAAAGGTTGAACCTGAGAGTTCAATATTTGGAAGGTCAACAGAGGTCAAGAAAAGCTCAGTTCAGAAGGTTGAAGAAGGTGGGCACAGCACACAGGGTGAGTTCTTCTAAGGCTACTAGTTTGGAGGATGCTTCCAAACAGGGGAGGAATGAAAGCAGAGTCTCAGGGGAGGAAACAACAAATGCTGAAGGTGCTTGTGCTGATATGCATGGTAATGAGGCGGTACAACAAGAGCAGGTAGTGGAAACTAATACTAGTTTGGGAGAAACTGCTGCTACTAGTAATGTTGAAGAAATGGCTAAGGTGGTACACCAAGATGTTTCTGCTGCTACAACAAATCAAGTTTCTACGGCTGAAGTATGTACTGCTGATATGCATGTGGATATGGATATTGGGATTGATAGTGATATCAATGTGGATGCTGAGTATTTAGTTGCTGACAGGGTGGGTAATGAGGCGGTACAACAAGAGCAGGTAGTGGAAACTAATACTAGTTTGGGAGAAACTGCTGCTACTAGTAATGTTGAAGAAATGGCTAAGGTGGTACACCAAGATGTTTCTGCTGCTACAACAAATCAAGTTTCTACGGCTGAAGTATGTACTACTGAAGAGGTTGCAAAGACGGTTGATGAAGCTGAAGTGGAAACAGATGAGCCAGTAGCATTCAGTTTTGATGAAGTATCTACTACTGAAGAGGTTGCAAAGACAGTTGATGAAGCTGAAGTGGAAACAGATGAGCCAGTAGCATTCAGTTTTGAAGATGAGGAGCAAAAAAAACGTCATGGAGAGTTAATGCTAGCTACTATTGAAGCTGATGAAGTTCTACAGGCTAGAGTTGCAAAACTTTACGAAGATTCGACTTTAAGTCCGGATGACAGAGTACAAAGACTTGCTGATTTGATAAATGCAAGAAGTCAAGAAGTAGACCTGCCTGACTTTTTAAATGCAAGAGGCGAAGAAGTAGCTTCGAATAAGCTAATTCAGCCGAAAAAGCGAGCTCAAAGACAGAAGAGGAAAAGAAATCCCACAAACGCTCAGCGCATGAGCGACAAGAAGACATACTCTATTGCAAATTTTGTCCCCATGGATGTAACTATAGAAAAACTATCAAAGAAACAAAAGATCATTGAAGACAAGCCTGCTGAGAAGAAGAATGATTCACAAAGAAAAGAAGACAGCTATTCTCATGATCAGATGATGGTGATTGTTCCTGAAACATTATTATATGTTGATCCTATTCAAGCTAGACAACCAATCATGGACTGGGAGATTTACCAAGATAAATTTGGAAAGGCTTGGAAGATTATCAGGTCTGGTGGAGGATCACCAGTGTACAAAGGGTTGGAGGATTTGATAAGAACAATTGACAGAGAAGACTTAGACAGATTATGGGAGTTGGTTCAAGAAAAATTAAAAACAAAAAAGAAACCAGATGTGAAAGAGCAAGAGTTGTGGGTTGAATTACATAGGTTATATAAACCTGATCCAGCTGATATCTATTGGAACTTCACATGTCATGATCTCTCAACTGTATGGAAGTTTTATGATAGCTGCAATGTACATCCCATATCAACACAAGGTGGACTTGATGTTTTTATGCTTGCAGAAAAAGAATATCCTTTGACTGCTAGTTTACTTGCTGTGTTGATATCTATAAAGATCATATGTGAAGAACGTACAGAGGCAGTTAACGATCTCGTTGAAAGAATTTTTGCTCAGTATCAGAGAGCATGTCATGGCGATCTGAAGAAAACAAAGTGATAAGGTGTTTGGAGGTAGCAGGGGTTTACCTTCTCTGTTTTCATTATGTTATAAAAAACCTTTTGGTAAGTACTATATAATTCACCTTTTGTGAGATTACAACTGTTGTTTGTACAAAAGTTACTACTGCTATTATTATGTTAATGCTGCTATTATTAAGTTACTACTGCTATTACAATAGTTATTTGCATTTTCCATTTATCATGTATATGCACGTGCAGGCACTTTAGTAACATGTTACTTCATTAAAGTTGAAATTTGACTTTAGAAAGTCAAGTAACACTACAATGTGACTATTTTGAATGTATTGGTCACATATAATACCCTTATAACGTGGCCATAATCATGATTTAGATACACATTTGTGATATGGTGTGACTATTTTAAAGCCTATAGTCACATGATCGTGGTTCAATTAAATGTGACTATACACATTAGGATTTGGCAAAGCAAACACACACTAAACTCTAGACACACATATTAACTTACGTGACCATATGTGTCGAATTTTCGTTACACTTAATCATGTTTGTATGGTTTAGTGTGACCATATATGACATTTGGTCACACTCTTCAAGTGTGTGACATATATTTGTCACTCTTAAATGCATTTCGTGACTAACGCTTCAAACTAAATTTTTAGTTGTCACACATTTCAAAATCATATGTGGCTAATTATTCAGCAAAGAATAGCAGTCACGTTTATATAATGTGTGACAAACTTGCCTATATAATTTAGCCACATACACAAGTACTTCGTGTGACCATATATCTTCTTTGGTCACACTGTTCAATTGTGTGACATATATTTGTCACATATGTATATCTATAGTGTGACTAATGTTTCGAGCTGATTTGTATCGGTCACACGTCCCGAATTAAAAGTGACTAAAATGTCCAAAAATATTTACCAGTTACCCTTTAGTCACATATATACACAAATGCGTGACATATATTTTACGAAATGGTCACACAAGTCGGATCAAGTGTGGCTGTTTATTTAACGCTGGTACACTTAGTCACGTAAAAATGTCACCGTGTGACCGTTCAAAAACGACCATGTGTGACGAAAGGTCATTTTTGGCCTAGTGATCTATGCCCACTTTCACAAGTGTACTCCCTCCTATGACAACTCTTCATGCAACCAATCATCTCACTTGGAATAATTCCAACAATCATATACACCCTATAATCTAAATCACTCGGATAAGATCGATACAATACTCAAGAGTAATTGTGCTCCAACATGGCTCCAGACGGAAAAAGACAATATAAGAATTTCAAATCATGACACAAAACATAAGACGTCGCACAAAGGCTCAGGCTCTTCCCTAGCACTTGCCCCTATCAATCAGTAGGGATTAAGTCTATTAGTCGCCGTAGACTCTAGATCAGAGTCCACCTCATACTCTTCCTCTACGCTTAGCCATCCATTCTTGTTTCCCTCGATCTGTGTTAGTGGATGACTAGCAAAGCCATCACTGAGGTTTCTCTCTTCCTCCTCCACCCGATCTACAAACGCATGCACATCTCGGGGTCTAGCCCAAACCACTCCCCCATCTTCTAGGAATTGGGGACACTTTCAAGGGTACTTAGTGGTGAAGCCTTCCTTATCGGCCACCTTCATCTCGTACCTTTCTATCTCCTTTCCATCCACATTCCCTAAGGTTAACTTCTCTTCAATCACACACGGAAGCATGCTAGCAGGAACTAGAATCCTTCTGTTGATCCGTTTCATCCTACCAACTCTCTTGCAACCCGTAGCGATAACGGTAGTCCAACGAAACTTGCTACGTGCAGGAGGTGCCATACTAAAAATAATGACATATACAAAACTAAATATCGAAAAATATCGGACGTCCAAAAACTCAAATAAACTTCTCATACATTAGAAAATTGACATGTAAGATACTATACTTACACATAGCTCCTAAATGCAACTATATGAGAGACTCCTAAGTTATAGTCTAGGTTAAGCCACCTAATTCTCTATAACCAAGGATCTGATACCAATATGTCGCACCTCACCAAGGCGGAAACGCGAGTGTGTAACTTCATGGATATCATCACAACACATGGTGTCTAAATAGAGAAATACTACATGCACATAAATAGAGCAAGGTACAAACACGAAGTGTTGTAACAATACCCCAAGGTAAACTAACCAAACTAAAATCCAAAGGTATCTTCAATAGATATGAAAGTACCAAATGAAAAACATAAGCGTATCACAACCAAATTCAAATAAAGTTAAATCCAAACATGAATAAAGTCTTCGAATGCAACAAAGTCTCGCCTAATTGATGCTCTCAACTTTAGCCTTAGAATGCTCACCTGAAAATGATGCTTAAAACGTCAACATAATGTTAGTGAGATTCACAGGTTTAAGATACACATTCACATTCAAGGCAACCAGTTCACTGTGATTATAAAATATAGCTGGAAATAATATAAGTTATCATACAAGCTACATGCATTCACAACCATTCCATCACACAACATTCATCACATAGCATTCATACGATAACATTATAAGTCCAAGCCTTTTAATTCACACATAATCACAGTAACTCAAACCATTTAAGACAAGCATCATTCCCTTCCCAAGTTTAAAACAAAGTAAAAAGTATGGGACTATGAACTCACCTCAACTTTGCAACTTCTAACAAATACAAATCACAAATCTATACAACACAAATAAGTTCACGTTACACATGGTCAAGCTAAAAGCTATAACCCATGCAATACTCATATGATGGATGTTTAAGGTTCATATGACCCACCATGGATCTCCTAGACTCCATACTAAACACCACCAATCACTAACATTCACTAAATCCCTTGCACAAACAATTTCAGAAAATGCAGAATTTTAGGGTACATTTACCCACATAAAATCACGACAAAACAAGCTCCACAACTCACACAAAAAATTCACCATGGTCCCTTACGAGTAGAAAAGCTATCCTGAGAAGGCCATGCACTCTAAATACACAAGTACCCATAAGAAAATCAAACTTGACAACTATCCATATTCGGATCTGAACACACACCAAAAAGTTTTAATCAAAATAAAATACTTCTACAACTTTTTATCGCGAATCCTTTTCGTGGAAGTCTAAGATAACCTAAAACTCAACTTTCCCAGAATGGCTAACCTAGATATCACTTTTTCGACTACAAATCACTATCAAACTTATACCTAAATTCTGCCCCGGTTTAACAGCTTTAACACCTTATCTTGTAAAAATCAAAAGACCAACTTTCAAACCTCGAAATCAATCGTAGTCGGACTTTTTGGAAAGCTCTTTCTCTGAACTATAATTTAGACTTTAAATTCGTGATCTAACTCATTTCCATCTATTAAATATCTTCGTATCTCTACAGCACTATGTTTCTATCCAAACCCTAACTCATTAACTAACGCGTTTAATGACCAAATCTCTTTACCAATCATCATAATATTATTAACCAATGATCCCAACATGTTTAACATCATTAATTTATAGAAGTTTACAAACCCTAGATCCATCATAACTTGTATTACATGAATCAAACCAATAATTAAACAATTAAGGGATTACTAGGCATAACTTAGGCTTGTTTTCTTCACAAAATTGAAACCCTAACTTTTCCTGCCTCTTTTGGTTAGACCCTAGACTCCCAAATACGTTTTTAGGGTGTTTTTGGTTTGTATTTATAATACCCTATTAATATTATAGATAATATTTTAATTAGAAATTATAATTGGACTAAAATTTGGTTTCCTTTTTCCCTTAAAACACCTCCTGGGCCGCCCACCCTTATATTATATATATATATATATATATATATATATATATATATATATATATATATATATATATATATATATATATATATATATATATATATATATAATATATATATATATATATATATATATATATATATATATATATATATATATATATATATATATATATATATATATATATATATATATATATATATATATATATATATATATATATATACGTATATATATATATATATACGTATATATATATATATATGTATATGTATATATATATATGTATATATATATATATATATATATATATATATATATATATATATATATATATGTGGCCATTCATGTGAGAAATCAAATATATGTGAGAACGCGAGAAGAGATCCTAGCCATTCATCTAGTCCCTCCTTTTTTTAGATCTAATGGCTAAGATTAGCCTAAAATTTACACTAACCAAGGGCAATAATGTAATTACAAAACAAATATTAATATATAATGAAAAAACACACAGTTGAACTAAAATTAAAGGTGAAAACACACACACTTCTCTCTCGACCTAACAAACTTGCGATCAAACATTCCGATCAAACTTCCGCCGTTTAACCGCCATTAAATGCGTCGTTTAACCGCCATTAAATTCGTCGTTTAACCGCCATAAAACATTCACCTTCTTCTACCGTCATTAAACCGCCGTCAAACCGTCATTAACCTAACATAGATATCACCTCCGTTAAACCGTCGTCAAACCGCCATCAAACCGCCGATCAAATCATCATGCCTCCGCCGTTAACACGCTCTATGTCACCGTCGATCAACAAAAATAATCAACGGAATGTAATTGAAGATAATATGAATATCACGGATTCTGAATCAGACGGAGATGATATCATGGAGATCACAGATATCACCGGAAAACACAGAGATATCAAGTAAAAAATCATGTTTTATTATATTTTAATTATTTTTTTATAAATAATTGTTTATAATTATCAGTGTGATTTATTTTAGTTAAATTATCTTCACATGTGAATATTATAATTTAGGCGATTTAAGTGCAAATAGGTCTTGTTATAGTATCTTCAATTAGGCGATTTAAGCTTTCATTACATTTTCTTCACATGTGAAAAAAATCAGAATGCATTGGATTTTTGAGGTTATAATTGCAAGTAAGTGTAGTTTTATCATCTTCACATGTGAAGAAAATCACTTAGTAGATGAGATTTTGATGCAATTAGACGATTTAAGCTTTGATTATGATTTCTTCACACGTGAAGAAAATCATAATGAATTGGATTTTTGAGGTTACAAGTGCAAGTAAGTCTAGTTTTATCATCTTCACAAGTGAAAAAAATCACTGAGTAGATAAATTTTGATGGATTGTATTAAAAGTTACTACTGCTAGTATACAAGTTAGTACGGCTAGTACACAGTTAATCCTGCTGGTATATAAGCATGATAATAGAAGTTGCAGTCAAGTGTACAGGATTATCTGCTAATGATCTAATCTCCGCATCTGGAGATTATCCGTCTTTGTTTTTCCTTACTGGTGATCCACAATACACTACGCTAGGGCTGTAAACGAACTGAACGTTCAGTGAACATTTCACGAACCGTTCGGTAAAAAGTTTATTTATGTTTGTGAACATCCAATTATGTGTTCGTTTATGTTCATTGATTTATTTATATTCGTATATTATATATTTTAATTGTATAATTTTAAAAATAGTTTTTTAAACAAAACAACAGTTACAAAACTATATTAAATGCATAATTTGATAAAGTTTATGTTTACTTGTCTATGTTCATTTATGTTCGATCGTTTATGTCCGTTTAGCGTATGTTTAGTGGCTTAATGAACGAGCATAAACGAACATGAACAACTCATTTTCTTAATAAACGAACATGGACAAGAAAATTTGTCCGTTTAAGTGTTCGTGTTCGTTTATTTTTCCGGTTAAAATTAAATGAACGAACATGAACAAGGATCCGTTCATGTTCGTCCGGTTCGTTTACAGCCCTAGACTACGCCATTAGTGTTACCTGTGAATAATAAGCGTCCATTGCTTCCTCTATCTGCTGATGTAACTCATCCTATAAAGAGAAGTTATGAACCGTAAGAAACCAAGGCATTAATAATGCTGCATAATATAAGATCTGCCAACCATGAAACAGTAAAAATATACATGTGTTGACTTTTGGTGACTGAGATGGAGCATACCCACGCTTCAATTTAAATCCAGTCCCTCGAAAATGAACTGTGCA
>LBNU01013355.1:1458-28175 GCA_014162995.1 Artemisia annua
TTAGACCTATTAGAGTAGCTTTTCTATCCTAACGAACACTATTCCCTGTGAGAGAACGATCAATCCCCCGTACTTACCACTATCCTATACTACATCGGTCAGGTACACTGCCTGGTGGGGTTGTAAGCCTCTTGAGATCCCTCGAGAGGTAAAACCTGTTGTAAGGTCACAAAACCACGCATCAAGGAGATTCATCAAAGACTTCTCAAAGATAGCTAGACCAATGACTCAGTTTCTTGTGAAGGATGCCCCGTTCGACTTCTCTCAAGAGTGCAAGGATGCATTCGATCGATTGAAGCAGGAACTCACGCAAGCTCGAATTATGGTCACCCCTAATTGGGAGTTACCCTTTGAAATCATGTGCGATGCTAGCGATTATGTTGTTGGAGCGGTGTTAGGCCAAAGGCTTAACAAACACTTCCAGCCAATATACTACGCTAGCAAAACCATGAATCCTGCTCAAGAAAACTACACAACCACTGAAAAAGAATTATTGGCCGCGGTGTTTGCTTTTGATAATTTTCGCCAACACCTTGTCCTTTCTAAAACGGTTGTTTTTACGGATCATTCAGCTCTTCGATATCTTTTCACTAAACAGGACGCTAAACCACGATTGATTCGATGGATCTTACTATTGCAAGAGTTCGATGTAGAGATTCGTGATAAGAAGGGAGCAGAGAATCTTGCGGCTGATCATCTCTCTCGACTCGAAAACCCAGCCTTAGTGAATCTGACAAGAGTGCGATTCGGGATTCATTTCCTGAAGAGCAGCTCATGTCAATAAATGATTCTGAACCATGGTATGCGGATTATGCTAACTACCTGGCAAGCAGAGTTATTCCTGAACATATGAACAGACATGAAAAGAAGAGGTTCTTCAATCAATTAAAGTACTACTTTTGGGACGAATCTTTCTTATTCCGTAGATGTCCAGATAAAGTAATCAGGCGTTGTGTTTTGGAAAATGAGGCAATCAGAATTATGAAAGAATGTCATGCAGGTCCCTCTGGGGGACATCATGGAATGAACACTACAACACGAAAGATTTTCGACGCAGGTTTCTATTGGCCTACGATATTTAGAGATGTAATGGGGATGATACAAGCGTGTGACGCATGTCAAAGAGCTAGGAATATCTCTAGGAGGGATGAAGCACCTCAAAATTATATACAAGTCTGTGAGGTTTTCGACGTTTGGGGAATTGATTTCATGGGACCCTTTCCATCCTTAGGAGGGAATGAATACATCTTAGTGGCAATTGATTACATTTCAAAATGGGTGGAGGCACAAGCCCTTAGGACCAACGATGCTAGGGTCGTTATTCATTTCTTAAAAAAGCTGTTTGCTAGGTTCGGCATTCCGAAAGCTCTTATTAGTGACAGAGGAACCCATTTTTGCAACTCGCAAATGGAGAAGGTCATGAAAAGATATGGAGTTTCTCACCGATTCTCCACCGCTTATCATCCTCAAACCAACGGTCAAGTCGAAAATACTAATAGAGCCATAAAGAGGATATTAGAGAAAACGATCAACCAGAACAGAAAAGATTGGTCTTTTAAGCTTGATGAAGCTTTGTGGGCATTCCGAACTGCTTACAAGACACCGACCGGAACAACCCCGTTCCGTATGGTATATGGCAAAGCATGTCACCTTCCAGTAGAACTGGAACACAAGGCGTATTGGGCACTTAAGGCCTGTAATCTGGATTATACAGTCGCGGGAACAAATAGATTCTTACAGCTCCAAGAGCTTGATGAATTGAGATTGGAGGCTTATGAATCTTCCATTACATACAAGGAAAGGGCAAAAAGATGGCAGGACCAACGTATTAAGAAGCCCAAGGAATTTTCAGAAGGAGACAAGGTCTTACTATATAATTCTCGTTTAAGGTTATTCCTTGGAAAACTTAAGTCTAGATGGTATGGACCTTTCACTGTAAGGAGCTCTTCTAAAACCGGAGTTGTTGTGTTGGTTGATGACGAGGATAGGGAATTCACTGTGAACATACAACGAGTCAAGCATTATCAAGAAAATGGTAATGAAATGATCAATGAGGAAGACATAACTTTTGATGAAGAAGTCACGTAATGTACGGTGACTTTGAGTCTAGCTACAAGACTCGTTAATAAAGAAAAGCACTTCTTGGGAGGCAACCAAGCTTTATTTGTTTGTTTTGTTTGTTTGTTTGTTTAATTTTATTTGCTTCCGTATGCATGTTTTATTTTTATTGTTATTGATTCATGCTTCAAACTAAATTGTGAAAATGCTTTATTTTGTTTTTAACTTCGTCTTAACTACATATAAAGGTATTTTGCAAAAGATAAGTGTAAGGGAAATCTAAATCGGTTTATTAGAACGAATGGAGCATGAATCACAACAATATTAAATTAGCATACATATTAGTACTTGTTTGAGTCAAATGCTTGTATCGAGTCATAATGATGTTTTGCAGGATTTTCAGGAATTAAGAATTAAGTTTCTCCAGATTTTTTCTGGAAACTTAACATGAAAAATCTGTCAGATCACTTCTGAAGGCGTCAGGCTCCAACCTGACGGCGTCAGGTGTAGTTTTCTGGAATTTTTAAAAGTTTTGTTTTTCTTCCGGAATTATAAAATGCTTTATTAAATCTCTAACTTATAAACTCCAGGAATCTGCAAAATATTCATTCCACAAGCATTATATCCTTATACAGATTTATCCCGCCGATGTTATGCCGGTTTTGTGTTTGTTTTCTCAGGTTTAACAGGTTATTTTGGACAAGGAGATGTATGTGGAATCAAGCTTTTGGCAATGCTTTAATCTTGGAGCTTCTACATTCTTTTGGAAAAAGATCTAACCATGTTACCACTTTATCCACCGAGCGAATTAGGGGAGTATTTGATTTCTTTCTTTTACCTTATTTACTTGTACATCTTATTATTTGAACATTGGGGACAATGTTCATCTTAAGTGTTAGGGGGTAAATTACGATTCCTTAGAGAATGCAATTACGCTTGATTTTTGTTTGTTTAATGGTAGGTGTGTAATAAAACTGAAAGAAATACCTGTTAGGGCAATTTTAGTGCCAAATTTAAAATTCTTTACAACATATAGGAGTGAAACTTTGGTCTTAATGAGCGTCTCATGGATAGGAGTTATATGACTAGCACAAAACCGTACCACTAAAAAAATTTTCACCCCAAATATGTGAGGTTCGCCCCTAGAATTGGTAGGAAAAGCATTTATGCTATGATGTGAGTACCGCTAGCACTTAGATTCTAGAACTTACGTTAGGACCATTCCGAAGCCACAAGTGAGACTACATTCGTGTAGTTAGATTTACTACATGATAAGAAGCATTAGGATTAACCCATTGTTTTACACCTGTGTTTTTGTTATAATTACTTTGGCTACATTGGTCAAGTAATTCTCNGTTCGCCCCTAGAATTGGTAGGAAAAGCATTTATGCTATGATGTGAGTACCGCTAGCACTTAGATTCTAGAACTTACGTTAGGACCATTCCGAAGCCACAAGTGAGACTACATTCGTGTAGTTAGATTTACTACATGATAAGAAGCATTAGGATTAACCCATTGTTTTACACCTGTGTTTTTGTTATAATTACTTTGGCTACATTGGTCAAGTAATTCTCCCGCACCCCTGCGTTGTACCCATTTTTGGTACACGATACCCCTAGTACACCCTCCAGAGCCTATCCTTTTCGTTTCTAACTGTAAGCATTTTACTTAAAGGAATAATTTGTTTACAATCCACTTAAATGTACACCCAAATCGCCTTAGCCTACCTTGTATGCACTCACCTTTAGTGCATTATTGTGACAACATTTGTTTAAACCCTAAGTTAATTATCTAATTGATTACATGGTTGCTAAGTCGAGTCATATCTTGTACATATTGTTTTGGGACGATTGGGACTCATGGGCAAAGTACTAGTGTAATGGAGTAATGGGGAAGAACATCATTATTACCCCCATATGTGCTAAATATTTTTCAAAAGTACTCCAAGTGTTTCGATTATCTTAATTCGAGTCATTAGAATAGTTATTTGTAAAGTATGTAAAAGTTCAAGTGTAAGGGGAGAACCGAGGCCCCTATGATGTATTATTTTGGATGGTAGGGCAAGAGTGTATGCACAAAAAAAAATCGATAAATCAAGAAAAAGAAAAAAAAAATGAGAAAAAGAAAAGTAGAAAAAACATACGGACTACCATCCCGTTTCCTTTTATGTTTATTTTATGTTTTATTAGTTTTTGAATAGCTTAAGTCGAGTCGAGTCTTGACTTAGCAACGCCATATTGTACATGTAATTAATCAAGATCTTTAACTCACCATCAGTAAAACATCCCTTATCCAACAAACCCGTGCTTATCATATCCCTACACCTCATTACAACCCTTTGAAAAGCCCTCTTTGATAGTTTATCTTAGGTGCTTACACCTAGTGGAGAAGGTTTTTGATCATTTCCCAAGCCTATGATAATCTATTTGCTATGAAAGGTAGTGAGAGATATTATTCATTTTCATTTGTGAGATATACTTTTATGACACCTGAGAGATGTGAGTATCTAAACACTACTTGTGAGGTGCTAGTATGTAATCTCCGTGCTTATTATGATTGAAGGGGAACGACTATTTGTTGTAATTACTTTTATATTAGTGTTAAATGACCCCTAACTTGTATTTTGATTAGAATAAAAGCGCATTTGCTTGAGGACAAGCAAATCTCAAGTGTAAGGGTATTTGATGAGACAAAAACTGTACCGCTTTTGGGGGGTCATTTAAGCCCTAAATCGTAATTATTTGATCAAATATTGCCCTAAATCGTTCCTTTTGTCATTTTAGGTACTTTGGAGAAGAAATCTGGAAAAGGAAGCATTTTGGACGTTTTTGGAGCATAAAAGTGAAGAAAACGACAAAGTCTCTAATTCTGCTGGAACAGTACCCATGACGGCGTCAAGACTTAGGAGGTGACGCCGTCAAGCTAGACAAACGGAGGTGGATGTGAAGATTTTCCTTGATAAGCCAGAATGGAATTTTGGGACTTAAAGAGGGACGGCGTCAAGAGGCCGTCAGGAAACCCTAGCACGGCGAGGTGACGGCGTCACAACCCAAAGAGTGACGCCGTCAGATCTGTTTTCCTATATATATTTTCGCAATTTTCATTCATTGTGTGGAACTTTTTAGAGAGGAACCCTAATACGAATTTTAGCAGCTTTTTCAAGGTTTTTCACCTTGAGATCTTCCATGTTACATTGAAGATAAGTTATCAATTAATCATTCAATATGTCTATGTGTTGTTTGATTCTACCTTGTTCTTGTCTTTTGTTTAACATGCTAGGCTAGGTTTTCTTTATGTTTGCTTAGATCTAATGAAACCTAACTATTAATTATTGGTTGAATGGTGTGTTATTAGTTGTATTGGATGAATGTTTATCGATGTTAGGTTTAAGAAAACTGGCTAACCTCCTATACGGTAACTTGCTTGAACGTCTTAGGAAACATGATCGGATGTGTACTACGATTATATGGTTGTATTTAATGCATGAGTGAATTCTAGTGATCCCATGTTAGGAGCTTTTAGTCGGCTCGACATAGGAGTGAAGTAGGAGCTTATAGAGTTGGGGATGTTCGTACACACCACACCCCCACGACTGGTATTAAGGAATGCAACCCATCATCCACGCAATTATAACACACTAATCAACCGGTAAAAGATAGTTAGGGAGTAATGAAATATAAGTAAACACACTTCTCTCCATATTAGTTTTCACAACTATTTTATTTTTGTTTATTTTATTTTATTTGCAATTTGTAGTTATTTGGGTTACTTGACTAGCAACTAATTCCGCCCACTCCTTCAAACCTGAGATAATTTTACTTTTTTCCCTAAAAACATAAAATACAAAAAGAATCATCCCTCACCCTTAGACCTATTAGAGTAGTTTTTCAATCCTAACGACACTATTCCCCTAGAGAACAATCAATACCCCGGTACATGCCACTACACTATACTACATCGGTCAGGTATACTGCCTGGTGGGGATTGCAAGCCTCTTAAGATCCCTTGAGAGGTAAAACCTGTTGTAAGGTCGCAAAACCTCGCATCAGTGACGCCGTCACGTGTAAAAGCTTCAAAATCTTTCTGGCTCGTCAAGTGTAAAAATTATCCACCTCTTTGTCAAAGCGTGACGCCGTCACCTCGTAAAGAGTGACGCCGTCAAGTACTGTTTCCAGCATAATTTGAGACTTTGTCGTTTTCTTCACTTTTATGCTCCAAAAACGTCCAAAATGCTTCCTTTTCCAGATTTCTTCTCCAAAGTACCTAAAATGACAAAAGGAACGATTTAAGGCAATATTTGATCAAATAATTACGGATTAGGGCTTAAATGACCACCCTAAAAGCGTAACACTTTTCGCCTCATCAAATAACCTTACACTTGAGATTTGCTTGTCCTCAAGCAAATGCGCTTTTATTCCAATCAAAATATGAGCTAGGGGTCATTTAACACTAATATAAAAATAATTACAACAAAAAGTCATTCCACCCTAGTCATAACAAGCACGGAAATCATATATACTAGCACCTCACAAATAGTGTTTGGATACTCTCATCTCTCGGGTGTTATAAACCTATATAACTAAATGGAAATAGAAAAATATCACTCACTACCTGTCATTGCAAATAGATTACAACAGGCTTGGGAAAGGATCGAAAACCTCATCCACTAGGCGTAAGTACCTAAGATAAACTATCAAAGAGGGCTTTTCAAGGGTTGTAATGTTAGGTGTAGGGATATGATAAACACGGTTTGTTGGAATAAAGAGTATTTTTAGTGGTGGCGAGTTAATTATCTAGATCAAATACATGCACAAGGTGGCGTTGCTAAGCCAAGACTCAACTCGACTTAAGCTAATAAGAAAATAACATAAACATAAATAAAAATAAAAGGAAACGGGATGGTAGTCCGTATGTTTTTTTCCACTTTTCTTTTTCTAATTTTTTCGTTTTTCTTGTTTTTCGATTTTTTTTTCCATACACTCTTGCCCTACCATCCAAAATAATACATCATAGGGGCCTCGGTTCTCCCCTTACACTTGAACTTTTACATACTTTACAAGTAAATATTCTAATGACTCGAATTAAGATAATTGAAAAACTTGGAGTACTTTAAAATATTAATGCACACATGGGGGTAATAATTGATTTCTTCCCCATTACTCCATTACATTAGTACTTTACCCATGAGTCCCAATCGTCCCAAAACAATATGTACAAGGATATGACTCGACTTAGCAACCATGTAATCAATTAGACAATTAACTAAGGGTTTAAACATATGACAATAATGCACTAAAGATGAGTGTATACAAGGTAGGCTAAGGCGATTTGGGTGTACATTTGGGGGTGGATTGTAAACAAATTCTTCCTTTAAGTAAAATACTTAAAGCTAGAAACGAAAAGATAGGCTCTGAGGGATGTACTAGGGGTATCGTGTACTAAAAATGAGTACAACGCTAAGGTGTGGGAAAATTACTTGACCAATGAAGCCAATGTAATTATATTACGGGTGTAAAACATGGGTTATCCTAATGCCTCTTATCATGTAGTAAATCTAACTACACGAATGTAGTCTCACTTGTGGATTTGGGATGGTCACTAACGCAAGTTCTAGAATCTAATTACTACCGATACACACACAAGCACCAACAATGAATGCTATTCCTAACAATTCTAGGGGCGAACCTCACATATTTGGGGGAAATTTTTTTTTAGTGGTACGGTTTTTTGTGCTAGTAATACAACTCCTATCCATGAGACGCTTATTATGCCTAAAGTTTCACTCCTATATGTTGTAAAAAAATTTAAATTTGGCACTAAAATTGCCCTAACAAATATTTTTCTCAGTTTTAGTACACATCTACCATTAGACAAAACAAAAATCAAGCGTAATAGCATTTTCTAAGGTGTCTTCATTTACCCCCCTTACACTTTAACCGAACATTGTCCCCAATGTTCACATAAAATATGCAAAAGTAAAGAAAATGAAAGAATGAAACAAATACTCCCCTGATTCGTTTGATGTGGATCGTGTGGTAACATGGTTAGATCTTCTTCCAAGATGATGTAAAAGCTTCAAGGTCAAAGCGACGCCAAAAACTTGATATCATGAACTTGATTCCATGTTCATCTTCTTGTCCAATGTAACCTGTTAAACCTGAGAAAACAATCTAGGCAAACCTTGCGTAAAATTGGCTGCAAAATCTATATAGGGATATAATGCTTGTGGAATGAAAGTTTTGCAGATTCCAGGAATTAAAGATGCAGTAATTTTCATAATCCGGAAGAAAAACTAAATTTTTAAAAACCTTATTCTGGAATCAGTACCTGACGCCGTCAGGTTTTAAAGCCTGACGCCGTCAGAATTGATCTAACAGAATTCTTATGTTTAGTTTCCGGAAACTTTCTGGAAAAACAAATACCTTAATTCCTGGAATCCTGCAAAATTTCATTATGACTCGATACAAGCATTTGACTCAAACAAATACTAATATGTATGTTCATTTTATATTGCTACAATTCATGTCCAATTCGTTCTTATAAACAAATTTAGATTTCCCTTACACTTATCTTTTTGCAAAATACCTTTATATGTAGTTAAGACGAAGTTAAAAACAAAATAAAGCATTTTCACAATGTAGTTTGAAACATGAATTGTTAGCAATAAAATAAAGCATACATACGGAAACAAATAAAATCAAAAAAACAAACAAACAAAACAAATAAAGCTTGGGTTGCCTCCCAAGAAGCGCTTTTCTTTATTAACGAGTCTTGTAGCTAGACTCAAAGTCACTCTACGTTTTCTTTTTCAACTTTCGCGCCAACTCAAAACTCTTAATCCAATTTTCATCACGCTTGTATTCAGGGCCTAAATTCATGCAGCCTGAATAATATGTCTGCTTCCTCTCATAGTAAAAATCATTATTAATTCCGTCATCCTTAATCTCGTAAGGTCGAATCACATCAACTGGTAAATTCTCGATGCCCTTCAATTCTATCCTCATGTGAGGCATCATAAAAGTGATTTTTTCTATCCCGTCAGTAAACTGAACTATTCCCTTATCATGATCACAACACATCCCAGTCGCCTTAACAAAAGGTCGCCCTAGAACAATTTCTCCTAGATATGGGTCTATAATACCTCTAACATCTTCTAGGATTACAAAGTCGCATTGATAAGTGAAGTTCCCTATAAAGATGTGTACCCCTTCTACTCTCTTAACAAAATTACACCGTCGCTTAGGGTTATAAGGGTCTTTTCTGGGGTTTAACCTTTCATTCATAATCCAGTTGTAGTAGAGCCTAGACATAATATTCATGGGTGCTTTTAAGTCAATGTATGTATGCTCCCTAAACATGTATCCAACCATGCAAGGAATTTTGATGTTTTTGTAGTTATGCTTCCTAATCCATGGCTTCTTCCTATATTTCAAGGGACACGGGTGTTGTAAGAGGAATCTATGGTAACTAAATTCCTCAGGGGTTGGGGAAAGATTTGTAAACTCAACTTTCAATTGGAGTGGTTTATTGAGTTTCTTAAATGTGTTAATTTCCCTCTCTCTTCGTTTACGCGCTACAAGCCTCTTGCTAACTTCTAAACGCCGATTCTCAAAATCCATGGAGACAAACCTAATTCGAACAGAGACACAAAGAAAAAGATAGACTACAAGTAAACCTAGAAAAATAAAAATAAAAATCTCACTAGAAAGGAATCTAATGAGTAGACCTAAGTAAAAATAAAATTCAACCTAAGCAATAACTATTCCCCGTCAGCGGCGCCAAAAACTTGATGCGTGGGTTTTGCAACCTTCGCAATAGGTTTTACCTCTCAAGGGATCTTGAGAAGCTTACAACCCCCACCAGGCAGTGTACCTGACCGATGTAGTATAGTGAAGTGGCAAGTACCGGGGGATTGATCGTTCTCTCGGGGAATAGTGTCGTTAGGATTGAAAACTACTCTAATTTAGGTCTAAGGGTTGAGGGATGATTCTTTTTGTATTTTTATATTTTATGAAAGCAAGTAAAATCTCGGGTATTTGGAAGAGTGGGCGGAATTAGTTGCTAATCAACTAACCCAAATAACTACTAATGCAAATAAAATAAAATAACAAGAAAAGTAAATTGGTTATGAAACTTATATGGAGAAAGTTCTGTTTACTTAGATTTCCTTACTCCCTAGCTATCTTTTAATGGTTAATTGGTTTGTTACAATTGTGTGGATGATGGGTTGTATTCCTTTAAACCATTCGTAGGGCCGTGTACGATCTTCCCTAACTCTATAAGCTCCTATTTCACTCCTATGTCGAGCCGACTAAAAGCTCCTAACATGGGATCACTAGAATTCGCTTATGCATTAAATACAACCATATAATCGTAGTACACATCCGATTCATGTTTCTTAAGACGTTCAAGCAAGTTACCGAATAGGAGGTTAGCCAGTTTTCTTAAGCCTAACATCGATATCACCCACCCACAACAATCAATAACAAACCAACAACAAGTAATCAATAGCTAGGTTTCATTAGATCTAAGCAAACACAAGAGAAACCTAGCCTAGCATGTTAAAGTAAAGACAAGCATAAGATATAATCAAGCAACACATAGACATATTGATTGATTTGAAAGGAGACTTATCTTTAATTGAACATGAATGATTCAAGGGTGAAAAACCCCTGAAAATACAGTAAACCACGACCTAGGGTTTATCCCTAAAGTTCTCCCAAAAGTTACACACCTAATGAATGAAAATTAGAAAACTATATATAGATTTTACAACTTGACGGCGTCATGTTTTAGCTTGTGACGTCGTCACCTCGCCGCCAAAACCCTTCTCGGATTGCTCAGATCTACTCTTGACGCCGTCCCCCTTTCAAAGTCTCTGGGCCGTCTCTCTTTAAGTTATAACGTGACAGCCTAGGTGAAATTACACGTGACGCCGTCATGTGTAAAAGCTTCAAAATCTTTCTGGCCCGTCAAGTGTAAAAATTATCCACCTCTTTGTCAAAGCGTGACGCCGTCACCTCGTAAAGAGTGACGCCATCAGGTACTGTTTCCAGCATAATTTGAGACTTTGTCGTTTTCTTTACTTTTATGCTCCAAAAACGTCCAAAATGCTTCCTTCTCCAGATTTCTTCTCCAAAGTACCTAAAATGACAAAAGGAACGATTTAAGGCAATATTTGATCTAATGATTACGGATTAGGGCTTAAATGACCCCCCTAAAAGCGTAACACTTTTCGCCTCATCAATAGTCATAAGTCTGATATAAGGGATCTATTAGAAGCAATCCAGGAACTTAAGAATAGCAAAGTATCAAACTAGTAAGGTTATAGATTTAGTTCTAATAGGTAGTTTTGTTATATAGGTAGTTTAGCTAGATGCGGGTACTTGTTAAGTTTTCACCTTGTAAGATATAGGAACAAGTCGTTATAGAAGTTATAGTTTGCCTATATTTAGTTACGTATCCCGTATTAGGATCCCCTATGCCTTATATTTTAGGAACCACTATAGGCCTACCCTAAGTTTTTAGAACTCGAGGTCATTAGGAATTTTAAAAACTAGTAATTTTACCTAGGAACACTAAAACTTATAACGATTAAAATCTTTTAGACAAGTATCACTATGCCTTTAGATGGGGAAACGAACTTACGAGGAATTTAGTAAATCTTATTAGGAAATCCGCCCTTTTAGTTTTAGGATTCCCTATACTCTATTTCTCCGGTATCAGGCAATGTTCTAAGAGTTAGAACTTGTATCTCTCGTCTCTACGCAAGACTCTATTAGTTAGAACTTGCAAGAATGTCTATGTCGAATTTTAATCCTCATTATATTCGGCTATGACATTATTCTCATCTCATCTTATCTTACGAACGTCTATAGAATGGCACGTACGAGATCGACTACTCCCACCACTCCCACCATGACTCAGGAAGCCATCCGGCAACTAGTTGCTGACAGTGTGACTGTGGCACTGGAAGCTAGGAATGCTAACATGGCTAGAAACCCCGAAATTCCTGTGGTGAAGAAGAGTAACTACAAGGAATTTATGAGCTGTCAGCCCTTCAATTTCAAGGGGATAGAAGGGGCCATAGGACTGATCCATTGGTTTGAAAGGTGCGAATCAGTATTCTCTCATAGTAACTATACTGAGGATTTTAGAGTTAAGTTTGCTACCGGTACTCTTACCAAAGAAGCTTTGTCTTGGTGGAACTCGTATGCCCAGCCAATAGGAATTGAGGAGGCGTACAAGATCACCTGGACTGAATTTAAGAAGCTTATGATTAAGAAATACTGCCCTCGAACGGAAGTCAAGAAAATGCAAGATGAGTTCTATATCTTGACTGTAAAGGGGAACGATGTTAAAACTGATATTAGGAGATTTCAAGAATTGGCAACTTTGTGTCCTACAATGGTGCCAACTATTGAAAAGACGATAGAAGTTTTCATCGGAGGTTTAACCCGAAGTATCGAAGGGAATGTTATTGTCTCTAAACCACAAGATTTAGAGGAAGCCATTAACATAACTTTTAGATTAATGGATCAAGTAACAAAGCACAACTCTGTGCCAGCGCCCAACGATAATAAACAAAAGTTCCACGATGGGAGCGCTTTCGGCAATGCCCGTAACAGTAATGGTAATCAATGTACCAACCCCTATCCTCAACCAAACCCAAGGCAAGAAACTGCTAGAGCTTATGCTACCACTCCAAATGAGGGAAATGGTTATGCTGGGAAATCCCCTCTGTGTAAGAAATGCTATTGGCATCACACAGGGCCTTGTTCCATCACGTGTACTATATGTAACAAGGTGGGCCATCAGCCAAAGGATTGCAGGCACAAAGGGCCATCCATTGGGAGCAATCCGCCACCAGTAACGGTCATTTGTCATGCTTGCGGAGAAAAAGGACACTATGCAAATAGATGTCCAAAGAAAAATACTGATGGTGCCCAGGGAAGAGCTTATATGTTGAGAGATAGGAATGACCAACAAGATCCGAGCGTAGTCACGGGTAAGTTTCTCTTAAACCATCATCTAGTTAGAGTACTATTTGACTCTGGAGCCGATAAGAGTTTCGTATCTATACCCTTTGCCTCTAGACTTAGGATCAAAGCCATAGCCTTAGATACCTACTATGACATAGAAATGGCCGATGGAAACTTAGTTAGTACTAACACCGTCATTCAGGGTTGTACCCTAACCTTACATAACCACCCTTTCGAAATCGATCTTATACCAATAAAACTCAGTAGTTTTGAAGTTGTTGTGGGAATGGATTGGTTGTCCAAGAATCAAGCTAAGATTTTTTGTGACGAGAAAATCATCCATGTTCCTATCAACGGGTGAAACTTTAATTATCTGAGGAGATCAAAGTAAAACCCATCTTAACCTCATCTCCTGTATCAAAACGGAACGATACATATCACAAGGTTGTCAAGTCTTCGTTATTCAAGTAACAGAGACTAAGCCAGATGAAAAATAGCTGGATGAGATCCCTGTAGTCAGGGAATACCCAGAAGTTTTTCTTAAGGATTTACCTGGCTTACCTCCCGTTCGTTAGATAGAATTTTAAATTGACTTGATTCTCGGAATGGCACCTATAGCCTAAGCACCCTATAGGTTAGCCCCTTCAGAGATGAAGGAATTCTCTGAACAACTCCAGGAATTAGCCTATCGAGGTTTCATACGCCCAAGTACATCACCCTGGGGAGCTCCTGTCCTATTCGTTAAGAAGAAAGACGGATCTTTTANGTTTTTCTTAAGGATTTACCTGGCTTACCTCCCGTTCGTTAGATAGAATTTTAAATTGACTTGATTCTCGGAATGGCACCTATAGCCTAAGCACCCTATAGGTTAGCCCCTTCAGAGATGAAGGAATTCTCTGAACAACTCCAGGAATTAGCCTATCGAGGTTTCATACGCCCAAGTACATCACCCTGGGGAGCTCCTGTCCTATTCGTTAAGAAGAAAGACGGATCTTTTAGGATGTGTATCGATTATCGTGGATTGAACAAACTTACTATTAAGAATCGGTACCCATTACCCAGGATTGATGACTTATTTGATCAACTTCAAAGATCGAGCATTTATTCGAAAATCGACTTACAATCTGGTTATCATCAACTGAGAGTGAGGGAAGAGGATATCCCTAAGACTACTTTCAGAACAAGATATGGGCACTATGAATTTCAAGTGATGCCATTTGGTTTGACAAACGCACCAGCGGTTTTCATGGATCTCATGAATCGAGTGTGTAAACCATACTTAGATAAATTTGTTATAGTATTCATAGATGACATCCTTATCTATTCTCGTAACGAGGAAGAGCACGCTAAAGACTTGAGGATAATCCTTGAATTACTTAAGACGGAGAAGCTTTATGCAAAGTTCTCTAAGTGCGAATTCTAGATTAGTGTCGTGCAATTTCTTGGACACTTGAAGATAAACAAGGACTTCGTGTCGATCCTGCTAAAATTTTAGCCGTCAAAAATTGGCCGTATCCTACGAATCCCATCAAAATACGCCAACTCTTAGGACTCGCGGGTTATTATCGAAGGTTTATTGAGGGATTTTCAAAGATCGCAAAACCTTTGACGGATTTAACCTAGAAAAACAGAAAGTTTGTCTGGGAAAAAGACCAAGAGATAGCTTTCCAACTTTTGAAGAGAAAGTTGTGTGAAGCTCCGATCATAGCATTACTGTGATGCTTCGCGTCGAGGTCTTGGAGCTGTATTGATGCAAAGAGATAAGGTTATCGCTTATGCATCACGACAACTCAAACCACATGAAGAAAACTACACCACATACAGTCTAGAATTAGGAGCAGTAGTGTTCACTCTAAGAATATGGAGACATTATCTGTATGGCACGAAATGTTCGGTTTTCACCGATCATAAAATCCTACAGCATATTCTTAATCAAAAAGATTTGAACATGAGACAACGACGTTGGATAGAACTGCTCGCTGATTATGATTGTGAAATTCGTTACCACCCTGGCAAAACTAACGTAGTAGCAGATGCTTTGAGCCGTAAGGAACGAATCAAACCACTTAGAGTTAGGTCGTTAGTTATGACTCTCCATTCGGATCTACCTTCTCGAATACTCAAAGCCCAGGATGAGGCCTTCAAAGAGGAAAATCTCAAAGAGGAGAACCTACGAGGGATGGATAAGGTTTTTGAGGTGCGTTCAGACGGAACTCGTTGTATTAAGAATCGGAGATGGTTACCATATTATGGTAACTTAAGGAATTTAATAATGCACGAGTCTTACAAATCTATGTACTCCATCCATCCAGGTTCTGACAAGATGTATCAGGATCTAAAGAAACACTATTGGTGGCCTGACATGAAGGCATCTATTGCTAGATATGTGGGCAAGTGTTTAACATGTTCTAGAGTGAAGGCTGAATGTCAAAAGCCATCCGACTTATTAGTACAGCCTGAAATTCTCATTTGGAAGTGGGAAAGAATTACGATGGATTTTATAACGAAACTCCCTAAAACATCCAACGGACATGACACTATTTGGGTCATTGTTGATCGCCTTACAAAATCCACTCACTTCATTCCTATGCGAGAAACGGATGATATGGAAACCCTTCATAGGTTGTACCTAAAGGAAATAGTTTCCCGACATGGAGTGCCAATACCTATCATATCAGATCGTGATTCTTGTTTCACGTCAAGATTTTGGCAATGTATACAAAGTGCCCTAGGTACTCAGATAGACATGAGTACGACATATCATCCTCAGACCGACGGTCAAAGTGAAAGAACTATCCAAACACTCGAGGATATGCTTTGAGCGTGTGTGATAGATTTTGGAAAAGGATGGGAGAGACACTTACCGTTAATCGAATTCTCGTATAATAATAGTTATCATGCTAGCATTAAGGCAGCACTGTTTGATGCACTTTATGGACGTAAGTACAGATCCCCTGTCTGCTGGGCCGAAGTTGGAGAATTTCAACTTACGGGACCAGAGATAATCCATGAGACTAAAGAGAAAATAGTTCAAATCCGACAACGCTAACAAGCCGCAAGGGATCGGCAAAAGAGTTATGCCGATATAAGACGTAAGCCTTTAGAATTTCAAGTCGGAGACAAGGTTATGTTGAAAGTTTCAACTAGGAAAGGTGTCTTTCATTTCGGAAAGCAAGGAAAGCTTAATCCGAGATACATCGGACCATTTAAGGTTATAGAACGAATTGGTCCGGTGGCAGACCGATGATGCGTGATTTTGCAACCTTGCAAAAGGTTTTACTTCTCAAGGGATCTTGAGAAGCTTGCAATCCCCACCAGGCAGTGTACCTGACCGATGGAGTATAGTGAGTGGCAAGTACCGGGGGATTGATCGTTCTCTCGGGGAATAGTGTTCGTTAGGATTGAAGCTAATCTAACTAGGTCTAAAGGTGACGGATGATTCTTTTTATATTTTTACTCCCTCCGTCCCAAATTTATTGTCCACTATTGACTTTTTTAGTCTTTCATCTTCAACTTTGACCTTAAATATTTTTGTGGGTGTTATACAATATTTGATGCAAAATATATAAATGAATTGGGTTTTAAATGTATTTTTAAATGGTATAATTTTACATCAAGTATTATATAATAAAAAATATATATTTATGGTCAAAGTTGAACCAATTTGACTTTGAAAATTCAAACGGGACAATAATTTTAGGACGGAGGGAGTATATTTTATGGAAAGCAAGTAAAAATCTCGGGTATTGGAAGTGTGGGCGGAATTAGTTGCTTGTCAACTAACCCAAATAACTAGTAATGCAATAAAAATAAAATAACAAGAAAAGTAAATGTGGTGAACTTCTTATAGTGAGAAAAGCGTGTTTACTTAGATTTCACTACTCCCTAGTTATCTTTTATTGATTAATTGATTTGTTACAATTGCGTGAATGATGGGTTGCATTCCTTAATACCATTCGTGGGGCCGTGCACTAGTACAAAAATAGCCTTTCGTCACACATGGTCGATTTTGAACGGTCACACGGTAACATTTTTACGTGACTAAATGTACCAGAATAAAATAAACAGCCACACTTGATCCGACTTGTGTGACCATTTCGGTATTCTATTGTCACACTTTTGAATATTTATGTGACTAGAGGTAACTGGGAAAAAAAATTTGGATTATTTAGTCACTTAAAATTTGGTACGTGTGACAGATACAAATGAGTTTGAGACATTAGTCACACTATATATATACGTATGTGACAAATATATGTCACACAATTGAACAGTGTGACCAAAATCCATATGTGGTCACATGAAGTAATTGTGTATGTGGCTAAATTATATAGTCAAGTTTGTCACACATTATTTAAACGTGACTGCTATTCTTTGCTGAATATTTAGCCATATATGAATTTGAAATGGGTGACGACTGAAAAGTAAGTTTAAAGCGTTAGTCACGATATGCATTTAAAAGTGACAAATATATGTCACACACTTGAAGAGTGTGACCAAATGTCATATATGGTCACACTAAACCATAGAAACATGATTAAGTGTAACTAAAATTCGATACATATGGTCGCGTAAGTTAATATGTGTGTCTAAAGTTTAGTGTGTGTTTGCTTGCCAAATCCTAATGTGTATAGTCACATATATTTGTAGCACGATCATGTGACTATAGGCTTTACAATAGTCACACCATATCACAAATATGTATCTAAATCATGATTATGGCCACGTTATAAGGGTATTATATGTGACCAATACATTCAAAATAGTCACATTGTGAAATATTCATGTGACTATTATTTATAGCAAAATGTGAACTCAGTTATCATTAACCTTGATATTAGTCACATTGAGTTTTTGTATGACTAAATTAAAGATGCTATATATATGGTCACATGAAGTATTTATTTAGGTGTCTAAATCATAGAGTCATATTTTGTCACACATTATTTAAGTGTAGTTACAAATCGATACATATGGTCACACATTTCTGATAACTTATGTACTTTGTAACCCCTAGGTACAGTTACTAAAGTGCCTGCAAGTGCATATACATGATAAATGGAAAATGCAAATAACTATTGTAATAGCAGTAGTAACTTAATAATAGCAGTAGTAACTTAATAATAGCAGTAGTAACTTTTGTACAAACAACAGAGTTGTAATCTCACAAAAGGTGAATTATATAGTACTTACCAAAAGGTTTTTTACAACATAATGAAAACAGATAAGGTAAAGCCCTGCTATCTCCAAACACCTTATCAGCTTGTTTTCTTTAGATCCCCATAACATGCTCTCTTATACTGAGCAAAAATTCTTTCAATGAGATCTTTAACTGCCTTTGTACGTTCTTCACATATGATCTTTATAGATATCATCACACCAAGTAAACTAGCACTCAAAGGATATTCTTTTTCTGCAAGCACAAAAACATCAAGTCCGCCTTGTGTTGATAAGTGATGTACATTGCAGCTATCATAAAACTTCCATAAAGTTGAGAGATCATGACATGGGAAGTTCCAATAGATATCAGCTGGATCAGGTTTATATAACCTATGTAATTCAACCCACAACTCTTGCTCTTTCACATCTTGCTTCTTGTCTGTTTTTAATTTTTCTTGAACCAACTCCCATAATTTGTCTAAGTCTTCTCTGTCAATTGTTCTTATCAAATCCTCAAACCTTTTGTACACTGCTGATCCTCCACCATCCCTGATTATCTTCCAAGCCTTTCCAAATTTATCTTGGTAAATTTGCCAGTCCATGATTGGATGTCTAGCTTGAACAGAATCAACATATAATGTTTCAGGAACAATCACCATCATCTGATCATGAGAAGAGCTGTTTTCTTTTCTTTGTGAATCATTCTTCTTCTCAGCAGGCTTGTCTTCAATGATCTTTTATTTCTTTGATGGTGTTTCTTCTGTACCCATGGGGATAAACTTTTCAACATATCTCTTGATGCGGTAGTATAGACGTTCAACTTCGTCATATGTCATTCCCCTGAGTCGAGCAGATTTATAACCACCTTGATGCATTAAGTATACCTTCATTTCACTCATGCGCTGAGCCTTTGTGGGATTTCTTTTCCTCTTCTGACTTTGAGCTTGCTTTGTTGGCTGAATTAGCTCATTCAAATCTACTTCTTCACTTCTTGCATTTATCAAATCAGCAAGTTCTACTTCTTCACTTCTTGCATTTATCAAATCAGCAAGTCTTTGTACTCTGTCTTCATTAGTTAAAGTCTTATCTTTGTAAAGTTTTGCAACTCTAGCCTGTAGAACTTCATCAACATCAATAATAGCTTGCATTAACTCTCCATGAGCTATTTTTTTCTCCTTTTCTTGAAGACTGAATGCTACTTGCTCATCCATTTCCACTTCAGACACTTTAGATCTCCTTTTCTCATCCATAAAGTTACTTATTTCAGCTTCATCAACTGTCTTTGCAACCTCTTCAGCAGTAGATACTTCAGCAGTAGAAACTTGATTTGTTGTAGCAGCAGAAACATCTTGGTGTACCACCTTAGCCATTTCTTCAACATTACTAGTAGCAGCAGTTTCTCCCAAACTAGTATTAGTTTCCACTACCTGCTCTTTATTTACATCTTCCAAAACCGCCTCATTACCCACCCTGTCAGCAACTAAATACTCATCATCCACATTATCATCATTATCAATCCCAATATCCATATCCACATGCATATCAGCACAAGCACCTTCAGCATTTGTTGTTTCCTCCCCTGAGACTCTGCTTTCATTCCTCCCCTGTTTGGGAGCATCCTCCAAACTAGTAGCCTTAGAAGAACTCACCCTGTGTGCTGTGCCCACCTTCTCCAACCTTCTGAACTGAGCTTTTCTTGACCTCTTTTGACCTTCCAAATATTGAACGCTCAGGTTCAACCTTTTGAACTTTGCACCTTGTTTTGTTGTGCGCTTTTCGAGGCCAAGAACATCCTCTTCTAACTTGGTACAATAGGCCTTCAAATCCTGTATAAGTTTCATTCTATCCTCACCACTTCGGCTTGTGTTACCTAGCCCGAGAGATGGATCATTGGAATTGACATTTAGTACATCAGTATCCATCAATTCATGTGTTTCAGAACTACCCTCATCACTTCTGGATGTATTACCACTGGCCTGCTCTGCTTCTAAGCTAGCAGCAGAAGTGGAAGCCCCTTCCAACATGTCGTGCTCCACACCCACGACATCCTCACCCTATCTTTGTGGAAGGTTCACCATATATGGAAAAAGTGGTGTAACCTTTCCTGAAAAATCCTTGCCATTATTTTTCAGATTTGAAAATACTTTCTTTTGTAGTAAGGGGGTAGCATAAGTTCCTTTATGTTTTTTAATGGTAGTCAACTGTTTTTGAATAATAAGTTGCAAAAACCTTGGATATAATAAAGAAGTACCATCATCAGCCAAGGTCTTGATCATACCCTCCAAAATCATTTTTGAAAAATTGAAAGGTTTTCCTTTAGCAAGGCATATCACTGCTGATGCCATGGTGGTACCAAACTCATTTCAACCTGTAGTTTTAGGACTCAAACAATGTAAGAGAGTATGAATCAAGAATTTCCACTGAGATGAGAAGAGACCTTTGTAAAATGTTACTTTATCATTCTTCTTATCATACCCCATTTTTTTCAAACCTTTGAAAATGGCAGCAGTATCAAGACACTCAATCTCTTCATTATCTGGTAGGTTAAGAGATTCCCTAATAGACGACTCAGTTATGAGTATATTTTGGCCATCTACCTTAGCCTTAATCTATTTTTCTTTATTAACAGTTATGGCTTTAGCAGTAGCCCAAAATTGCTTAATAAAAGAAATGCATATAGGAGGACTCACAGTTAATGCATACTTAATAGGGTTAGCATTCAAGAAATCGATTATCTGTGTGAATCCTTCAGAACCATTAGGTTTCTTCAAAAAAGCGACCATGTTGTGTCTGTTAACAAATGTGCGTTTTGATTCAATTGCCATCACCATCGTGAATTAGGGTTTTGTGATTTGGGCATCTGAAAATGATTGACAAAAGATATTAGTGTTTGTGATTAGAGAGAAATTATGTGTGCGTGAAACTGAATTATTGAATTAATTGGGGATTTAAACCGTTGAGTGTAAATGTTACCAATCCACCCCTGCACTATCATATCTAGCAGTACAAACCCACCTGCAGTAACGTTTTCTTAGCAGCAGAAACTTTTGATTAACATAATACAAAATAAATCCCAAGTTCTTGTTAATGAACACAACAATCAAAATATTGTAACAATTAATGAGAAAATTGAGCAATGACAAAGTACGGGAATTAAAATTAAACATTTTCCATTAAAACTTAAAATGAAAAATTACAAAATACTGGAAATAAAAGGTACACATTCTAAAATCTACTAATCTAAAAGGAATACAACATGTTTATTCATAAAGTCAAATAAAGTAGTACAAAAGGATTACAAGGTTTATTCAAATTACTTCCTAACTCAACTAATACATTTTCTTTCTACCCTTCCCTTTTGAACAAACTTTGGGCAGTCTTTTTTGGAGTTTTAACCTTCCTAGCATCTTTCTTTTTTGTGCCTGATCCATAATATCCCTTTGGAAAGTAGTCTGCCCATGTATTTGGAGGATCTTTAGAACTGCTTGATATGTGAAATGAACTTGAGTCACTTGAGTCACTGCTGTCAATGTTAATGATTTCTGCAAAAAAATAAAAAAAATATATTAAAATTAAAAAAATATAGTGTAAATGAAATAAAAGATCATAATGTTGCAATTCAGGGTGTGTTTGAAACAATCTTTGTTCTTGGAACTCATTGTTTCAGTAGGTAGAATGGGGTTGTGGGAGCTTATTTGGTGTGTTTGGTTTTTATATTAACAATGCAATGAACTACCATCCTTTCTACCCTAGCCAACAACAACATATTATTCAGCCTTGAATCTCTAACCTACCAACATGCTGGAAGACGAAGACACTAAATTCAAGCATCGAACCTACAAATTATACTTGATAATTGTTTCTGTGTTTTGACAAAGAGCAAAGATGAATCAACAATGGATGAACAACACCAAAACAAGTTTATGTTCATACTTGAAAGTGGTGTCTGTTCATCCATCATTGATACTTCTTCCATCTTTGATACTTGGATGTTGTAGCCTAAATATTCGCACACACATCCGCCACTTTTCTTCCTTATTCTCTCAATACAAATGCAACATTATTCTTATATCAGATAGTCAACCTAAGCCTAAGATAAAATAAGCTACTCCAAGCAAACCTTAATATCTGTTTAGCTCTAATTATTCGCAAAAACAACACAGCATGTTCTTCCTTATTCTCTCAATACAAATGCAACGCAATTCTTATAACAGATAGTCAACCTAAGCCTACGAATAAATAGCTCTAAGGGGGTATACGGGACCAAATAGCTTATTCCCCAAAACATAATAAGCTGATAACCACACAAAATAAGGTAATCCAAAAACACCTTAATATCTCTTTTGCTCAAATTATTCGCAAAAACAACACCACATAAATCTAATACATAAACTAACAAGTTTCTAACAAATGTAAGACAAAACTGAGAAAGAGAGGATCAAAACCCTAGATGTTTACTCGGTCAATTGTAACCGAGGGTGTTATAAATGTGAGAGAGAAAGAGAGGCTTATATTGAAGTGTATGAAGTGTGTTGTATACGCTTTTATATATTATAGAAAAAGAGGATCATGTTGAAGTGTGTGAAGTGTGTTGGATAAGCTTTCTATATATTATATCTATATATTATAGGTTTAAAAATAATTAAAAGTATTACAAGTATAAAAACTAAAAGTATAAAAAGTACATTAAAAGTTTAAAAACTAAAAGTATTAAAGGTACATTTGTATTTTAGTGTATTTTGTATTTAAAAAGTCACCCAAAGAGTACATATGGTAAGATCCTACTATAATGTCATTTTCTTAATAGTTTTTGTAATATTATACAAATTTACAAATTATTATATATCATAGACACAAAATTATATGAATGTTTCATCGAAAATGTTGTCCTAAATAATAGTTATGAAATGTTTAATAAGATTAACATGTTATTTTTTAAATTCTACAAAAGAATAATCTAGAAATTTGCAGTTTTTTAGTTTGTTATCCGAGAAAATTAAGTAGGATCGGATCGGATGAGATCTTAAGATCCTATGATCAAGAACGGGATCCTTTAAGATCTTAAGCTTTCAAAGATCCTATGTAAGATCCAGATCGTTTTTGCTTTGCAGTATCGTAAAATCGTAAGATCCTAAGGTCAGGATCGTTTGCTTTGCAGTATCGTAAAATCGTAAGATCCTAAGATCAGGATCGGGATCCTGAGAACCATGGTAAGATGTACTTGGTGGGGACACCCCTAGGGACACTTGTCACAATAGTATGAAATCCGCCTAAGTTTTTTGTCTTAGTTAACAAAACCTACTGCACATGACCCATGACCCATGTGAATTAGCCATTATCATCGGTCATTAATGGTTTCCATTACACTATAAGCCACTACAACCCAAATGCACATGACCCATGACCCATGTTAATTACCCATTGTCGATCACCAGTGATGTATAGGTCAGTAACATGACACTATATATATAAGCCACTACAACCCAATGCACATGACCCATTACCCATGTTTAGTTACCAATTGTCAACAGTCATGGACCTGTCGTAACTCGTAACATGACGACAGTACTCTAAGCAACTATAACCCAATGCATATGACCCATATGATGTTAAATACCCATTAATAAATATGACCAGTGATAACCTAATGTAGATGACCTATGACCCATGTGAATTAGNATACCGTTTGTCACAGACACTAAGAAGCAAATATACAGGGACCTCCCGATCATGTTATCCGGGATCGAGAAAGTTTGAACTCGGCTTGAGCTTGACTTGAAAAGCTCGATTTAACTGTAAAATTGTGTTTTCGTACACATCTTAAAATTGAAATATAATATAACCTAAAAATTGAATTGGGTTCGACTTCAGCTCAAAAACTTTGATACATTCATAAATAAGTATTTACACTTAGTACACTTACATATTAAAAAAAAACATATTTTGTATTACTTACTAGCTCGAGAACTCAACAATAACTCGAGTCGAACTTATATAAGGTTGAGCTCAACTCATTAAACATTTCGAGCTTATTTGATAGGCTAAGAATTGAAATATAATATAACCTAAGAATTGAATTCGGTTCGACTTCAGCTAAAAAACCTTGATACATTCATAAATAAGTATTTACACTTAGTACATTTACATATTTTAATAAAAAATAAAAAATAAAAAAATTATATCACTTACAAGCTCGAGAACTCAACAATAACTCGAGTCCAACTTATATAAGATTCAGCTCAACTCATTAAACATTTCGAGCTCATTTGATAGACTTTCAATCTCTCCAAAATTTTAGTATAGCGCTCAAGATCCCGCCCCTTAATTTTCCCCAAAATTTCAATCTCCCGCTCAAGATCCCGCCCCTTTTCCCCCAAAATCAAAACACTAACACTTACACTAGTCATATCTATCTTCTCTCTATTCATATCTTCTCCTTCTCTCTAGAACCGACTCACACCACCGCCATACTTCACCGCCTTTTCTCGCCGTCGTTCCACCAACCATCGCTCCTCCACGCCATCACCGTCATCAAGACAAGGGAACTGTATGGGAGAGTTTGTTTTCTTTGGTTGTTTGGTTCGAGATAACCACCATCACAGTCAAGCCACCATAACCCTCATCTCACCTATCCTACTCTGTTCATGGGTATGCTCAAACACATATTTAATTTATATCTTCTTAAATGTGTAATCGAATATAAAACGGTTTATATTGATTTTCGTGGATTAAAACTAGCTAAAAACATGTTTTTGATTATAAACTCGTGTGGTGGTAATTGTAGCAGGTAGACTTATTAAGACGACATAGTTTTCCTGTTTATTGGAATGGAAACAATTGACGTGTTCTAAGAGGCCACTGTTTTTCTCGTAAAGGGAGTCTTAATTGGTTTCCACTCCGGGAGGATGTTGCTGAACAGTTGGAGTTTGCTTATCGCAATCGCGTAAGTGATCTATTAAAATTAAAGATATATACATAACATCTGTTATATAGGAAGTTAACTCAAATATGGTTGCTTTTTGTGAAACTGTTTCATTTGTACCAAATGTTAGTGATTTGCTTGCTTGGTAATGTGTTTGACATTTATTCGTTCTAGGTTTGGCACTGCAGAACATTTCAACCATCTGGATTATTTGTTGCCCGAGTTGATATGCAAGGGTCTGCCCCGGTATGTTGGTTTTTGATGCTAAACTTATATTTGGGACACCTAATTTTGTCGTCTTTTATGTTACCATTAAGCACGTTACTTGTTTCTTGCAGGGGCTACATGCTATTTTCACGGGTGAGGATGATACACGGGATGCCTGGCTAAAAATTCCCTCATCTGGATTTTCTGGCACAGTTCATTTTTGAGGGACTGGAATTAAATTGAGGCGTGGATATGCTCCATCTCAGTCACCAAAGCCAACCCATGTATATTTTTACTGTTTCATGGTTGGCAAATCTTATATTATGCAGCATTATTAGTGTCTTGGTTTCTTACAGTTCATAACATCTGTTTATAGGATGAGTTACATCAGCAGATAGAGGAAGAAATGGACGATTATTATTCACAGGTAAAACTAATGGCGTAGTGTATTGTGGATCAAAGGAAGGGAAAACAAAGACGGAGAATCTCCAGATGCTGAGATTAGATCATTTTCAGATAAACTTGTAAATTCGACTGCAAATTCTATTATCAAGCTTATATACTAGCAGCATTAACTGTGTACTAGCCGTACTAACTTTTAATCCCAACATTTCCCATATTTTTTTTTGCAGAAAGAAGCTGATGAAAAGATCATGTAAGGAACCTTGAATTTTGATGATGGCACTGATGCCATGACAGTTGTGTTTGGTAAGGAAAATGGAGGTTATGCAAGAGGAGTGGGCAGTGGAGTTACATATAAGAGGTATTTTAATCTTCCTGAAGCAGAAAAGAAACTGATGAAAGACTTGAGTTACATCAAACTCAACTTGATAATGAGAGACGCGAGCGGCAAAAAAAAAGATCTACTAGTCAAGCAACTGTCCAACGAGATGTCAGAATAAAATCCTGGACTAAAATTAGTACCAACGAAGCGAAAACATTTGGTCTAGTGAAACCTTTCAAAAGCAAGCTAAGGCGGCGAAGAGTCAACAGGTTTTAACTTATGGTAGTTGAGAATTTGATTATATATGACATTACAATTGTATATATATTTGGTTCATTTATATACATTCGAGTTTTATTCAATTTGAAATACAATTGTATATATATTTTCTTCATTTATATACATTCTGTTTTATATATATACTCGCAGTAGTAACTCTGCTCCAGCAGTACTAACGTAGTACTAGCAGTACTAACATTATTGGTCACTCTTTGTTTAATTTGATGTGTGACTAAATATTACAAAATGCCACACAAACTAAAAATTCATGTGACCATTGAATGAACAAGAACATTAGTCACACAAAACACACATGTCTGCACTATAAACATCATATGGTCACACTTATTAACACTTTTGGCCACTGTTTGCTTAATTGTATGT